>DWPA01000021.1:0-45251 GCA_018251375.1 Calpodes ethlius
GATTCAAATTTGTATTCATAAGATTAAGATGAAATAGCTAAAAAATATCATATTAATCCTACATCACAAAAGTAATAAAATTAAACAATATTTTGTTAAATTAAATAAATAACAGTTTTTATACAATACTCATTGTTTAAGTATTTAGACATATGTATATTTAAATTGTTTTCGTATATGTTATCATGAGTAAAGTCTTACATCTACCCTATTTAAATAACCAATTTGAGTTACGAAAATGTGCTGGAATCATGCTGTACGATGAACCGTGCATTTAATCAAATGAGTCAAGTTTTGAACAGCAATTTGTATACACCATATCTACGTGATTCATAAAAAGAACACTACAAACAACATTCCATATTTCCCGTGACAAAAATCACGTCATGCCTGTTCATATAGAAGTTTAATCTACGCTGTATAGGTACATTAATATAAATTTAATTAACTACAGACGACATTCATAAGCTTAATTTAATGTATTACAAATATATGTAGAGTTAATATTAATTTATTTATGAAATTAATTTAATCTTGCTATGCTTTCGGTGTTTTTTCATTACGAATTACTATGTGAGTATGTTCATGAAATTAAGGACTTATTAAATAAAAAAAAAATTAGACATTCATATTCAATAATTTGTAATTTATATTTTATTACTAAATTGTATAGTTTGTAAGCAGATGCGTTTCTTTGAAAGTAATCCAGACGGTGTCCATGAATTCTTATAGCTGTGTTGGTTCATGTCCAAACATTCAGGTTCGCGTGAGTAAAACCATAATGATGTTGTGATTGTCAGCCGTCGCTAGTCATGTTTGACAGTCATTGGTCTTTAGTATACTTCCTGATGAAAGAAAGTTGTAATTTTATTTGAAACAGGAAATTACTAGAATTTATTTATAATTTCTAAACATTTCGTGTTTATTTAACTTAAAAAAAGCAAGTTGAGCGTTGAAACCCTTACTCTCCAGGCTGTATAATTCCTGAACCTATTCACTTATCGTCTTCTTCAGATATTTCGAAACTAAACTTATGATAAATTTTATTGTAAAAATTAAAACCCGTAAAATATTGAACAAGTCGTAGTTAAAATAATTAAATTTCTATTCTTAAAGTTTATCGGATAGACAAAAAATATCAGGCATATATCTCGCGTTATTGTTTGACCCAAAACACAACAATCATTCATGTCAGTGCGCCGTGGTGAGAACTCTCATTTGTTTGTATTCGAGTGACCTATTGACTTGACAGGTACACCTTAAACTATGTGTAACAAAAACAAGGTTTGCGTGACCTGCACTCCGATTCAATTATTATTTTAACCATGCGATGGTTATACTTGTATGACATACAACCGGTACAATGGAATTTTGTATGCTATTGTTATTCTGGTTGTATCTATATTAACAAATAGTGGGCCGTGCCGGCTTCGCACGGTTGCTTTAAGATTTTAAAAAATTGCCTCCGTCACTCAATGTTAATGTTTCATCTACTAAAGAAGATGAATAGTTCTGATAATCACCTCCTAACAAGAATTAGTAAATTACACACGTATTTTTTAATTTTTTATTATTTTTGATTTCTACTCAATATTATCCATTTGATCTAAATACTATCCAAAGAGATCTGTTTACTATAACTCCTACAGAAATTTTGCTCAAAACAAATGGATATATACACATCAATGTCAACATTTCTAAAGAAACTATTATTACGTATCTTCAAAGAACATAAGACAGAAGTTTCACCTGAGTCTATGGCTCTATGGAAAAATTATGGATTCATACAAAAAAAAATATGTTGTTTGATATACAGATGACCTTATGTGAATTCCATTAAACGGAAATAAATTCACAATTTTATATTGTGACGGATGTAGTTATATCTGTATGCCAAAGGTGAATGGTTGTGCATTACTTACAGATAACAATCTCGTTAAAGAACGACAGTAAAAAAAGATTGGACAAAGTCCGTTCATACCGTATGTTTAACTTCCCATAAGTTTAAACGTACTTAAGACACGATATGTTATTAACCGACTTTAAAATAAAGTTTGCAATTATTGGATGAGTCCTAGTTTTTGTTTTTACAATTGTTTATCTTTATATCCTTTTTAGAATCGTAAACTATGCATTCGATCATGTGATGAATCTTTAGCAAAGCTTTTGAGCATGAACCCACGAAGGTTTCTAAGTTGGTACGACCTATTTTCGACAGATGGCGCCACTGTCATTCTAATGAATTTACGAGTACGTTAGTTTTTGGCCTAGCGTCGCGTGCAGGGTATAACTAGTACTAGTCTATAAATTGATTTATCACATTTTTTTTTAATTTAAAATCTAGCTTAATTATCATCTCATGGAATAGTTTTAAAATATATCTTTCAATTGAAAGATACCTTAGTTGTGCTCACATTATCTGAAGATTGACTGGGAAAAAAAACTTTTAGCATAAGTCCATTATATATCTTTAAATTAATTAATTCGAACAGTTCCATGTGTCTATTTCTGCTAGTCTATTTATTACTAGGAAGAACACAACATACCAAACCATCGCCCCATTTGTAAGGCAAATCATCCTAGTACGCTCAGCTGATCAGTTTAAAAGAATTGCTGCAATTTGATCCACGAGAGGCATTACATCTAAATGCACGCGCATCTGTCACCTCTTGTTCGAGACTGTAGGTGTCGGGTGGTCATGGGTGGTAATGGCCATTTAGCTTAATAGGCCCTCCTACTATCTTTTGATGTTTCGATTTGTAGGAGTGTCCGGTGCTGCGTGGAATGGTTTTCGTAATGGCTACTGTGTTGCATTTAAAAGTGACCCGAGTTCTTTTCAAGGGTACTTGGCTCGATTCCCGTAGCGTCAGTAATATCTCTAAATGAGGCGTTCTGTCTTAAGTGGAACCAGCTTCAGAAACTTTTTAGCCGTAGATTTACATCTTTCTCAAAAAGTATTGTTCGAGAGTCAGATAAAATTGCTATGTACTGTATACTATTTAAAATAATGTAAAATCAATAACCAGTGAAAATAAAGTATACCTACTGCATTCATATAATCTATTAAATGCAAAATTCCTTAATAAAAAAATATGATCAGCGGTATTTTTATCGATGGTAATGAATTATGTAAAAATTAAAACAGATCGAAAATGAATCCAAAACAAGCAATGAATGAAATATGTATCGGGATTCCAAAATGCAGACACAACATAGTCGTGAACGTATTTGATAAGCTCATAGCAAATTGAATATGACTTTAACGTTTCGCAATATTAATACACCCCCACGTCCCCACACCCCCACAACGTCTAGACCAGCGGCACTCAACCTATTCGGGGAATTTATATTAACGGATTATACCGCTTACTTGCTCTGATACGATGTTATGATTTTGCGGGTACCGTCGTAAAAAATAGATATACTATTTAGAATTGCATATTTTTACATATTTAATAGTGTTAGTAGGTAAGTTCACATAAATCTGAGTTGACATTATTTTTGCGCCTAAACAGTGGCGACACAGTTTTATACTATTGCCGCTGTTTGCGAACTTATGAGATGTACAACTGTTTTTGATTCTTGAATAGCTCTTTGATTCTTATGACATAAATTAAAGTTTACTAAACGTGATGTCAGCGTTTAATAAGCAGTGTCCTTGTAATGTAACTCCATCTTTATATTAAAAAGTAATAGTGACTAAAGATTTTTAATGTCCAAAGATTAAAAATTAAGGTGTAAATAAAACTTCTCATATATAGTTTTAAGAATATAATTAAGCACCTATTGTCAAAGTCACAGCATTTTTCAATTCTCTATATATACCACTTTTCATTCAGCAGAGCTACGAACTTGTTCAAGGTTACGATAGTAGCCTAGAATAATGCCATGACCTGGCCAACATATTCCTAAGGGTTATTACGACGACCGAGGGGGAAGTGAGTGATTATAGTAATTGAGAATAATTTAAGACCGCTTATAGAGTTCAGTATGATTTCTATTTATACTTTAGACCTACTGCGTTAGGTAAGATTTTACGTACTTTAAGGCTATTCATCGTAGTTATGTGACTGCATTTTGGAACTTAATATAGAGTCTGTGGTATATATGGTGGTATTACCAGCATCCTTATAATAATTACGTACATTTTGTTTATAAAGATGTTTAAGTGAGTTTAGAGATAAGAACCTGTGTTAGATTGTTTTAATTCGCGGTATATGGACCAAACAGATAAATGCTTCAATATATCATGTTTAATAAACAAATAAACAATAATTAGAAGGTAACACAATAATGTTTTAAGTAGAATACATATTGTACTTAGTAGAAATATAAATGGAATATAGGTATTAAAATACAATTAATTCTAATGATAGGAACCATAGTTTCGATGAATTCAATATTCTAGTGTTTCATCTATTGATGTATTTTGTTGATAATTTACTCTGTTTACAAAGTTTATATAAACTAAAAAACATAAAACTATGATAACTGCCACTCAAAAATGAGATCGGTTGAGAAACTTAACCGAACGGATAAATTTATTTTTTGTTCCCTAAGTTGAATTTATTGTAACTTAATGAAAGAAGAATCGTTTCAATCCTATTACTAGTTTGAGAAATTCGTAGACAACTAAATATAAATACATATAAAAGTATATAAAATTTTACTTTCAATAATAACTTTACTTAACTTAATTCAATAGGTACGTTGAATTGATAACCTACCATTTTGAAGTCGGTTATAACGGTACAAAAGTTTTCTGGAAGAAGTTTTAAATATAGACTTGAGTACATAATATTGATTAATCATTTAATCTCCTGTATTGTACAAAAGTAGTAAACATTGACCCGTCAATAGCAGGATCAGGGCATTTCAATAGAGTGTAGTCTCCCCTGCCGCCGTACCGTCATTGGAAAACTAATCTTCTTTGCCAAAGTTTGCCCTACCTACCGAGCTTAAAATTGGGTATTAGCGCTTATATTCTCGCCCGCAAAAATATTTTTTTATCTTCCTTTTCTCGTATACCTATGAGTACCAACTGTATGAACATTAATACTGTTTTTAACCACCAACCAATTTCAATGAAAAAAAAGATAATAACAAACATTAATGTATTTTTGATATTTTAGTGTTTAAAGATTGCAATGTGTTCCGATTATATTCATTGTGTTTAGATGTTATATTATTCTTGAATTATTCATACTTTTTTTTTATTTACAACAGTTATTTGAACGTTAATCTGTGGACTGACTAATAAGTGTTGTAGAAATTAAGATTTTATTATTCTCTGCTTTCGGTGTATTCCTGTTGACCTCATAAAACCAAACATGTTGCTGATTTACACACACATTTACACACAAGTACGTGGTTGGTGATTTGTCTACAAACAGCACAATTAATTTTCTACGAGGTCACGTGCTACAACCGTTGTCGTCGTGTCTCCGACTGGGATTATTTGCCGATATAGAAATGCGGCTCCTAACGGACAGTGATTTATAGAGCGGGGGTGGCTGCCACCCTCGCGAGGGGTACCGGCCACCACAACGAAAACGACATTGATTTTTGGAAATGAATGATAAACGTGTACTATCCAATGACGAATATTATTGAAGTTGTCAGAGCATTTTCTTTTCGGTTGTGTTAAATAGAGATAATAATATTTTCTAAATATATCGTCATCACGTTTGATACAAGCGATATGTAAAATAAATTCGCTCTTCCAATAATCCTGTATACCCGTAATATTCCTTATTTTTAAGTCATTCGAATAACTGTGTAATGAACACAAATATACAAGAAATAAAAAGGAATAATATATACACTTAAAACCCACACGCATGCATTTAAAGTGCTATTGGTAGCATAACACAATATAAAGATAATTATCACAGCAACGAAGATTCGAGAACAGGTATTTATCTGTCACACAAATGTATGCATCGGCCAGTATTTAGATCGTAATCCGTAAATGATTTCACATAATGCCTTTATTGTTACGATTGCATTTTTAGTTATGTTCATACCAGTGACTTCGTTCGCGAAAATACTCATTCCCATTTAAACATTTAGGACATATATTTATAAAAATCCCTTTTCAATATGTCACGCTTCATCTGTGTAAAATTTTATACTTCTAGGTCCATTGGTTTATGCTGTGCATTGTCCGCCAGGCAGTAATAGTAATCATTTTATTAAATATCATGACGATGATGACGATATAAACCTATGAGTGCTTGCGGTATGTCACGTTCTATTCCAAGATGATTCCCTACGACTGCAGCACGTTCAAACCGACTTTTCTTTTTATGACGGTACTAAAACTTATGTTTACCTACCCACACTATTATTCGGCCAGCGCGTCTCGCTTTGTTTTCCTGAATGCAAACTAAACAGTATAAAACCAATAACGGGACCCTCATGTAGATATGTACGCCTAAACCGTTATGTTTTATGTCTTACTCTTGTGTTGTAACTGTGTTAATTAATATAATAACTGCTACCCTGATTAGTTTCATTATCTGTGTGGGGTAAGTAGGTCGGACGTCAGATGTTTGAGCGGATAAGCGCGCCCATGCCAACTTTTTGCCGCACGCCGCATACGAGCTGACATCGCTTGTCAATGCCGTAATTGAATTAAACGCTTCCACTCGCAAAAAACAAAGATGTACCAATTAACTACATTTCATTGACATGCAGCATCATCTTACTCTTCAATCATTTTTTCATGGCCTGTGTTTATCCGTAGAGAAAATTGTAAGTGATGAAATATTAAATTGTAACTTTGAGTACTGTTTTGTGGCTACATAGTTTTATTTTGTACTAGTAATGCTATGTTATTCACAGTTCTCGGATTGGAAAATATGTTTGGACAGAATTCATTCGTAATATTTTATTCATTAATTGTATGACTTTTTAAATTGTGAATCTTATTACAACACATCAGTTAAAAAGGGTCAAAATCATTGATCTGTTTCTGAAATTAACACAATCAAATACACAGACAAAGACCCTACTACCCTACAAACAGGAATTTAATAAAAAAAACCTTAGCTTTAACAAATACCTCCAAAAATACCCAGTTTTTCCCAAAAATCATTCATTCACAGTTATGGACCTATAGCAGTATTATACATGGGTATTCCTATAGATATTCGATGTTTATGTTCTGTACAACTTCAATAGAGGCCCATAGAAGGGTATGGATTCCTCCCAGTAACTGAAATGGTTAACAAAGCTCCTATGGGCATAACATTGGTTATACTGCTCGATAGTGTAGTAGTCAAGAGATTCGAAAGATATTAGGCCGCGACTTTCCTGGGCTTATCCATGAGGGAATATTTTATAAAGACAACGTACCTAGTATTAAGAAGCTCATGAAATTTTGACAATTTGCGCCTATGATAATTGTTCCAATAGCGCTTTCGTGGTTGGTGATGGTTAATTGTTTGTAGATGCTTTTTTGTTTCATTCCAATTATTAATTAATATTTATACATTGCTTTTTTCTAATGCAGCTGCAGAGCCATGTGCTTCGCGTACGCTTAATCTTAAGATTGGAAAATGTATGGATCAAATGTTCTCAAAAGCAGATCTCATAATTTAGAAGTCAGAATCTATAAGCGATCTTTTGAATAGGATTTTAGTGCACAGGTGTCTATGACCTTTATGGGGTCCGATAACCACTTGACATCAAATAAACTGCATGTACATGGCACTTCTTGCCATATCAATAACAAACGCAACAAGTGTTCGTAGTTAATTTTAGTTGTAGTTACATACAGAAGACATGTTTCATAGTAACGATGCGATAACCGTCTATGCGCATCAACTATGCAATGTTAAACCTCATTATACTAGCAAAATTTATATTTAACTGTAAAACTAAGTAATAAATTGTAAAAAGGTTAGAGGTCCCGTCGACTTAAATTAACCGTTGATGGTTTGCAAGTGTGCATGTTTAAGCGTGTTGGGTGAAATAAATTGTGCTTAGCAAATTGCTATGTCTGGGGGCTGTGGGCTGCACTTATATGGATCGATAGGGCATCAGGGTCGACTAGCGACCTGGCCATTGACGGCAGCTCACGCAACGGTACCACTGACCAGACCGGCCATTCACGACACTTGCTTAACAGATTTAGTGCTCGAAGGGTCGAGTGCAAAGCTTGTCTATGCTCAAATAATGTGTCCTACTCTGTGGTTCTTACTTTAGAATCAACTTCGGCAAACATTTAAAAAGCGGCAAAGGTCTAGCTTCGTTCTAAATTCGAATAATTTGAAATTTATAAGTAAGTCGTCTTTTTTTATTTTTCATATAACCATCACATTAATATACAATAAGACTTCAGTAATACAGGAAATATTTAGCATCAAGGGAAGACACTTCTGAGCATTGTTTTTAAAGTAGGTAAGAATTGAGGTATTACTGAGTATAATACTCTGTATCTACAAGCTGCTAGGATGAAAACCATAACAAATAAAATGAATTAAATGTTTTAAAAAATCATCCCCACTACTTCTCATATATATTGGTTTTTTGGGCAAATACCACGACTGTTAGTAGATTATATTAAAAAGCTAAAAAACATATACAAGATTATAAATTTACAAGAGGTATTACTTTAAATCAGATTGTAGCAGCTCAATGGACTGCACAAGTCATTTAAAATCAAGTCGCCTGAATCTCCTTTTCCTACTTCTTAACGGTTTAAATAATGCACAAAATGAACACGATGAATAATAGATAAAAAGAGCATGCTGTATAAACAAAAACTACTTAAGTAACTCATTATCATAATTAAACAAAGAGTACAAAAACTTTTTAAGCACTTTAATATCTATGATGTGATCTAGATTTAAAATATCTCGAGCCTTTCGTAACGGACTGACCTATAATCGATAAAAAATCTAAATCAATGCAATGTACGTGTAGTAAGTGATATGAGATCTGACCCTCTTAATAATATCTATCTAATATGTGTTAGCTTTTGTTGTATTGATTACTTGATAATTGTATATTATTACATAGTTCTAATTAAACTTTAGCTCTGATGACTTTATACAAAGTTGACTCCAGGTGATTAATAGTAAAGTACAGTCATTTAATTTTTTGCTTTTCAGCACTAACATTATAAATGTATGTTTTTAGTTTTTATGGTTCCGTAGTCAAAATGGAACCTTTATAGTTTCGTCATGTCAACATAACGCAGAGAATCAGATTACTAGACTACATAGTTGTGATTTGGCATACATGTACTTATATATTTATCGCTATGACAAAATGGTACAATAAAATCTTTAAAGTATTTTTTTCGTCCCCTACATGTAGTTTTGATTTTCAGGGTACAATAAAGTGAGGACGAATTGTTTATCATCCACCCCTTAGTGTGTTGTGTGGTTGGACAGGTCTTTCAAATTAATTAGGGGATTGCGACGATCATTTTTCAATTTAAGAATTCATTAGCGAAATTTCAAGCTTTAAAGCGCTGATTTTGATTAAAATCAAATATCACATTACTACTTTACGGCCCCGTAGCATAGTTGGTAGTGACCCTGCCTGCGAAGTGAAGGGTCCTGGGCTCGATTCCCGGCCGGAGCAGATATTTATGGGACAGATAAATATTAGTCCTCGGGTCCTGGGTGTTAATGACGTGTTATTCGTGTTGTCCATGCTACCCGCGATACAGGTAAAATCCAACTGCGGGGGTATGAGTGTGTTACAAAGATTATACTAGGCTAAATCAATAAATAGACGAAACCAAGGCCTAGCACATGACTTTTCCACTAAGTTATTGCAATATAATAATAGATTCATGCCATTGTAAAGGATGATAGAAAAAACCTGGAGCAAATCAGGCAAGATAACAGTTCCACTAATTCGATATAACGCGAAATATAACGCGACCCATTGTACTCTGACGAAATTCATTCAATCTCATTGCGTGCGAAGTTTTTTATTTTTCGAAAGCCAATGTGCTGAATTGAAATTCGCTCGGTATTAAAGAGTTCGTTGTACTGCCGATTATCTTGATGTGATTTAGGATGCTATTTTAGGAAGGTACATAGATTTACTATATTATTATGTTTATGAAAGTAATACATGTATTAACAAATAATAAGACTTGAGAAAGTATGAATTTATAAATGATGTTTTTTATTTGTAGCAGGTATTGATCTGAATAATCTATATTTACGTTATTTTGCTCATAAGATTAAAGTAATTATGAAGTTTACGGTAACTATAATATAAATATTTCATTTTACTTTGAAACCCGACTATCTTGCTTTTAAGCTATAACTGGAGTCTGGTGGCCATCCAGGATATAGTATGGATTCATCAGGCTTCCAAACTATGGAACTAATAAAAAGTTTACGGTCACATAATATTCTACACAGAGCACCTACAAAAATAAGAGACCTAAAGCAATTGATATATACCTACACAGATTAATTGGTTTGAACTTCAGAAATTTCATACAGTCCTTAATATTCCTTGAATTTTTAAGTGACTCTCATTTATTTGGTATTGAAAGAGTAATCAGTGATTATTTTATAAATATCATTCTATGAAATTACAGACAATTTGTTTTTACCTATTAGCTTTAGTTACTCTGGAGTCTATAGTACTGCTACAGATAAAAAAACAACGTATTCGTTAATACGTATTTTATTAATTGGAATATGAAATTAATTACGTGTTACATACTTCTTTATTAATTCCAATGTAAAATTTAATTACCATTTTCATTATAATAATACGTTACAATACAATGTGCTTCGCTTAATTTACATTTATATAGTTTTAAAATTGCATTACTCTCAAGAGAAAGTAACATTAAATAAATTAAGTTTTACAAATACTCATAAGTTATTAATAATTAATATGGATTACTCAGTACTTCATAATGTATTTTTAACTTACAGTACTAATTATAACTTCAGCTATTGTAAATTAAAATTTAATTTCAATTGGGACAGATACGTGGTTCATCATTACGCCAGGGAATCTTGGTGCATGAATAAGGTCTAGTTATTTATATCATATAAAGTCAAACTTAAATAAACAGTTGCGTAGTTGCATTTAAACTTGGTCAAAAATTATTACATCAACTATATACAACATCAGAAGGACCATCTCATTTGTAAAACAAACCGCAAAACAGCTACACGTCAGAAGCGACGAACGTGACGATGTTTAGCCCTGGCGAAACCTATTCTCCTGGTATTCCTTTCAAACCTTTCTGCCATTAAAACCGAGTAAAATACTTCAAACATAAACGTACAGAGCCTATGGAGTTTGCAATAAGAAAAAGTAAGCTTACGACGAGCGCATGTGGCTTACTTGAGAAATCAACAAAGGCGTTGTACTCTCGAGTACTTTTTGCTTTAGTTTTTGGACATGACATAACCTCATTGTTTGCTAGCTCGAACGACATTGCTTTACTTAACGCCACAACAGTGAACTTGATTCATATCCGGAGTTTCGAATGAAGCTGTTCATAATAATTGTCATAGTAGTTATCTTGGTAAAGTTCGTTCGATGTTCAATCACTACCATCGTAAATTGGTTAAGGTTGTAAAAAACCAATTTAATCTGAAAAAGTTATCTATTATGTAACAATAATTGGATTGGGTCGTTGACTTCGTAGCGTACTACACGGTACGTGTGACATGTAATGTTTTTATCACTTTCGCACTTATCGAGATTTATTCAAACATGTCTCTACAATTTCTTATAAAGACAAGAAGTTAATATACTTTAATAAAATTGATTTATCCGTTAATCTCAGATAGATTATCTTTAACACAGCCTTAAAGGTCATTAATTTATCGGTTACAATTTAGTTAAATAATAGGTAGTATTATAGCTTTTTGAAATACCTAAGATAAAACTACCCTAGGTATTTAATTAGGGGTGTTAGGTGCCATTTATATCCGAGTCCGAGCTAATTTACCTTATCTACTGAACATTCGATGAGAAGTTTTTTGAGGGTTTATAAAGTCTTTGGTAATGCTGAGAAGCAAATTGATTAAATCGTCACTTCCTTTTTGCCGCCAACGATTCTGTGATTCGCTTAATGGTGCTCGAGTGGAAATAACTCAATACTATCATGTGACTGCCTTCTGCTTCGGCTGTTACTTAAACAATATAACTAATGTTACTGACATTTTACTAATCTTAGCCATACGGCCCATATGCATGTACGTGGTAACAATGTAATTTGTATTGTATTTTGAATGAAATCATACGATAATATTGAAAGTGAAATAATAATATAGGCATTAAAATTAATCATTAAACTCTAAATTTACATAATTGATGCAACTTTTATAATGATTGAACCCATAAGAACTAAAAGCTCAAATATGTGCAGATATTATAAATTAGGATTAAATTATTCTTAATCGACGTTTAGTGTGATATTATTGTTAAAGAGATACATTTTTTTATAAATAAGAATTTATAAAAATTAGAACAATTACTTGTACTATATAAATTATTTCCAATAAACTACGTCACATTCCTATAATAAACGTACATATGCACGACAAAAGAGTAAACCTAGAGAGAACTTTCGTTTGCTAAGTTAGCATAACGAAGGTACACGAGTACCCCTACATATACACACAGAAAAGGACGCGAACAAAATATAAACATGGAGCTAGGGTGACCACACGGCAGGATTTATCATGGCTTATCCAAATTTTCATATTTTTTTTCTACATTGGAGATATCATGATTGTTAAATGACGAAAAATAATACATTAGTACGTATTTATTAACCATGCTCCTACATCGCTAATATGTAATACAACATTCAATCGCCATAAAAACAAAATGTAATAAAAATCCATATGATGGACACACGCGTGCGTACCAAAAATGAATTTTCTTATCGAAATCAGACTTTCGTCGGGACTTTTAAATGTTTAATCTGGTAACCCTATATGGAGGTAAACACGCGAGTCTGCGAGACGGAATGTTTGGTACTTAGTTCGTCTGCTGTTGCACTTACAACATAATGATTTACACTTTATTGCAGCAGTGGCTCTTAAGAACAAGCGCGTGTTTATGCAGTTTTCTTAGAATTAATTTTTTTAGTTGACTTTGCTCAAGTTTATGTGGTATTCTAGCTTATTAACCTACGGTTTACTGCTTCTGAGTAATTTAACTATGATGCTATTTAAGATGTTAATATTGCATGCCAACTCTGGCTAGGATATGCATCGTTGTTATTACAATCTATGCAAAGGTCAAATATTGACAATATTGCCAATGGCATATAACGTTCTATCATGAGTATCCATTATTTTTTCTTTTTTTTTAATGGACAGGTAATATGTAAAGGTAATTAATTAAGGTAATATTCATGGTATTTCAGTATATCTTTAAATGTGAATTGCCTAATCTAAATTAAAACCCCTTTCTTTTGCTTGTTTCCGCTAATTCGTTTCACTACAAAGTACCTTGGTACATTTTGATTCAGACTACAATATATTAGGATAAGTATATTAAGTGTAACGGTCTTAATCTACAAACAAATCGAACATAGAGTATTTAAGTTCACATTACCAACAAAAATGTCACCAATGTTTAACATTCCATTAACTAATAAATTTTTAGATACATCATTTAAATGGCCATGAGACATAGCGAGATCTGTGGAATCCTCTCTACGTGTGAAGGCACGCGGTCGACATTACTGTGGTCACCTTGTGGTGGTGCTACCATATTCATTTTCACGAGATAAGATTGCATGCGGGAACAACATAATCAAAAAGGAGTTTAAATAACCAGCTTTGCAACTAAGTGTGTTGTGTTTTATATAAAAAGTAGGTAAACAAACTTTGTTAACTTCATTAGGGTTCTGTAGAGCAAACAGAATTTACTGGGACAACATTTGTTAAAGAAATTTGTTTGTATGTTAAAGAAACAAACTTTAAGTTAATGCCTTATTAGAAGTTACGCAAATTTAGTACCAACTTCCTGACACGGTTTTGTGGTACTAGAAACACCAAAAACAATAATTTAATTTAGAACATGGCTCATAAAGTAATTTAAAGACTTTATTTTTTTCCAGAAGAGTACTTTTAATTCAATGTTAATGTTCCTAAGAAAATATTTGACGGAAAGCAAGAAATTTCACCATTCCAAAATTTTTTTAAAAGTCGAAACTGTAGATCAAATCGCTCAAAATTTTAAGAAAAGCTAAAGCAATTAGAAGTCCTTTAAAGATCTTCGTAAAATAGTAGATATTTCTAGTGTATTCTTTATTAAAGAACCTGCCTACACCCTTATTTTTTATGAATAACTAATGCACAGATGAATCAACTTATATTCTGTTCATAAGATGATATTTCATTTACACAAAGTAAATCTGTTAAATGTCAGTGACCTGAGCTTTATCATTATTTTCTTATTGCATCTTCTACGTCAAATATTCCGAATATGGAATATATTTACAGAAAAAATATGTATAAAATGACCTTTTGAAAGGAATGTAAGACCTAAAAAACTCACAAAGCGCAAGAAATATCAAGTACCTAGTTTTAAAAGTTCACTACAAATAAACCAATGCAATGACTCCGTTGTCTGTTGGTTCTATTTTGTCGGTTGCTGGTGCTATTTTTAAGGAGTCGATAAAATGGCTCTGATATGAAATACAGAATCATAAAAATAATAGGCCGTGTCGCTTTTATCAATTTGTCTACACGGGTGGTGCTCATAGGAGGTATATATGGTACAATAAAACTACAAACCCGAATCGAACCTGCACAAGATCGGAACCTAGTTGAAATAAGAAATGATTTATTTGGTAGACCATGCACCATATTTATTATTAGATTTCTAGTTCCCACACTAGGATTCCCTGGAAATGTGTTTATTCTTAAAATTTGAAATATAAGGACTACTTTTCTTGTATGATATGAGGGATAAAATAAAAGAAAAAAATATATCGTCGTGGAATCTATAATTTTTTTTTTTTATAATTTGCTAAATATACCGAAGTTTGCCTACCCGCATAATCTAAATTTATATAATTACGATTAGCCTTAAAACTCCGACTTTCATCGATGTAGACAAACATCTTAAAAACCTCAGAGAGTTAAAACAATACCATTCACTATGAAAAACAAACACAAAAGAAAAATATGTACTTATACAGGCAATAAAAATAACAGTAAAGTAGAGTCATGGGTGGCTTTACGTAAAAGGAATGTTATGGAAATCATGGATTGCGCAATAAAAACATGTCGCGATCGTGCTTTTCAAAATGAAGCTTTCCATAAAGAAACGAAAGCAGAAAAAGTACCTACCAGATGCGTAGAAATCGTAAAAATCGCAATAAAAGTAGACGAAGTATGTGCCGACTTTGTTTACCCACATGGAAGGTTTGATGGCATATCGCGAAGGAGAATCGCAATAAAAACATTGCCCTCTGAAGGTAATTGAGCACCCTTACTCCCGGCATTCCCTAATTGCACGGCTGGAGACGATTCCCACGCGCGGCCTATCAGTCTCCTAGCGAGAGTTGCCAGATTTTATAGAAACATTTTTGAATAAAACATACATATTTTAAAATGTTTTCGAATTATTAATACGAGTTATTGAATAATTATCTATACAAGTATACGAACTTACTTCTAAAATCGACTGACATTAATTTTACAATTACAGGTATAAAAAAAAATCAGACCGTTGTAGGTTGAATAAACCTCACATCACTACAAATGACGTAAAACATCATAAAACTATAATTTTCTTAATTTGCGATTTGTCACACATTCCATTTTCGAACTACGGTAGGTACTGGCAACATTATTCCTAGCGCAAGCGGTACGTGTAGTGTGGCTTTAATCAAAATTCCGTGAATCTCAGTAGGAGGTCCCTCTGCACATTAAAATTTGTTGGTTCGTACTGAATAAGATACCGCCAGTAATTAAATTATCACCAGCCACACGCTCCAATTTCATATGTCTTATTTCCACGCAACATTGCAATAACGAAACAGTAGCTATAATATTTATAATTTTATTGAGAAATATTTAAGTTCAGACACATCTATTCCTAAAAGAATTCCTTAAAGATTCATAAATTACCTTATTTATTTAACACAGAATATAAGTTACACCGATATAGTCCACTGTTTTATATGCAAAATATTAACCACGTTAATGTATCATACAGCTAATAGAAAATTTGAATATTGATAATTGATCGAGTCATGGAGTTTAAGTAAAATGAGTTAAAAACTTTATAATATTTTCGAGAATAGACAACATATATAAATATCCGTTTACAGCTTAGATGATCAACGAACCTACCGTAATAATTTAATTGTGTTGTTTGGTTTCAAATTCTATACGATTTCTCTAGCTCGCAATAAGTTCATATTTCGTCTCTTATCACGATGTCATAAATATATTTCTTGCGACATGATCTGACGTTTAGATTTATGTATAAAAGATTTGTCTGCACGTTTGTCGGCTTTTCATAAAAAAAATAACTTATGTTCGCATAGTCATTCAACATACGATACGTGAATTTACAAAATTGACTTTTACAAATTCTACAAACACAATTCAGATTAGTTTTGAATCAAGATATTGACATACAATAATTTTATTTACGCAATTGTTTCATCATAGATGAATATATTTTTACAGAGTAATAAATCATTTGATTTTACTACTATCTTACAGTCTTTCTTGCTTACATGGAAACGTTAATACGTACTTTAATGCTTTGAAGATTTATCGTTAAATAGCAGCCCTTAAAGATAATGTCAGTTATTTTGTAGATATGCTAGCATTGAGTAAGGAACTAACATTTACTACACATTAGACCAGCTTGCATAAGACTCGCATTTAAAAGGCATAGCTGTTAATGTTTACTATAAATTATTTTCCTAAGCTTCGTCTAAGCCTTACCCGTATTCACAAACAACACTATGAAGTGAGGAGAATGAAATAGAAAGAAACGATCGATTGTTCGAACCTATTTCCGTCTTTGTCTTTAGCATTGTTCCAGAAACTAGAGGGAAGGAGATGGATATACAAACAATCGATCCTTTCTTTCTATTTCACTGTGAATACTCATGATATTGATTGTGAATAATGGAGTAAGTCTTCCAAGCATAGGTATCTTTTGTATCACGTAAAAACTTAAAGAATGCATCGACAAGAGTTCCAATTTATGATTTAATCTATATATTGTTGATTTATTAAATATCCTCTTCGGATAATTGAATGAGTAAAAAAAATGTCAGTCTCCTTTTTATTAAGAAATAATAATTGAGTAAATACCAAGTATCAATAAAATTAAACTACTGTCCTCATAAATCATAGGATACACACGTCACTTACGTCACAAGTAAAATAAAACCGTATAATAAATAGGCTTTTCTATCTTACTAAAGTAGCCACGGCAATGTTCAGGTAATAAATAACACAAGAATGAATATCCTAAAGTAATAACATATTGGTGGTACGGAGCTTAAATTTTTCTAGAAACTCGTAAAGGCATTTCGCTGGTAATCACACGCTTATGAACAGGCATCATGTGAACCAGAGCCAGTAATCGGTGCAGCCGAGCGCCGCTAGTAATTGATACGAAAGCTAGCGGTTCTTCGTCGCATGCGGCTAGATACGCCCTTCGAGGTATATGGTATGGCTTCCATCACTACGATATTTGCTCGTTACGTCGATTAGTTGGTTGTTCAGGAAGTTGTTTAGCGTTACACTCAGTACTGCAACGTGTAACATTGAATTAAAATATACTTAGTTGAAATCCAGCCCAAGATCTCTTTTCTTGTGGTTTTTATTTTTACTTAACGGTTAATTCAGAACATACATTTTAAACAGTAACGTTTATCACGCGCCACTTATTACATTTAAAGAGTGTTATCCACTTGAAGGTCGCTTTTGAATAAATGCGCGGTTTATGTTGATTATATAAATATTTTAAATAATTGCTAAGTGCAATAAATTTTTAATGAACGCGAGTATTCCACAAACCTACCTGAGAGTTATCGACAGATTTTCTTTAAAATATTTCAATTCCATTAAATTAGACACTTACGTTTCCTTCGAGAAATGTAATATTATAACTTGGATCTGGATAATCAAACATAAATATTATCTTGACGTATTTTCAAGTCCAAGGAAAAACAGCTAACTTGATTAATAATGATTTCAAGGGACACTAATTTCCATACACGAATGACCATTCTAAGTTCCATGTTCTTCGAGCTGGCGTCGTCACGTACTATAGAACTAAATTGCGCCACGAGCCTACCGATTACGAAGAAAAAATTGTACTTGATTCTGGACGAACATCATTCAAAACTTCATGCACGATGCACGGTGTTGCAACACTTACAGTTACCACGAGATCGCTATCATATGGTAATGGCCTAAACGCACGCTTATAATAAGCTGTAAATCAATAACCGACGTAGCTCGCATTTGTTTTTTATTTTCGTTTCATTGTATAGATTCAATAAATAGTAGGAGTAACAATATCTTACACGTAGGAGGTTCTTTACACTGATAGTATGAGTACCATTATACTGTTCGTTCTTCTCACTTGTCTTATTTAGTAAAGAATCTTCCAATGTCTTTTTATCTTAGTATTTAATTAAAAAATAAGGCAGAGCGTAATTCCTGTTAACTATACATATATTTTTTAAACAAATTTTAATATTTTTTTTATTTCATTGGCAAAATTGATTACCAAATATGATAAGTACAAATATGCATTATATATGCTTTCTTATATTTGTTTTCAAGAGACATTTTCCGAACAATACAAAGAAGAGTTGGGTACTCTAAGTGATGCGATTGCAGTACGTAATTTGTGCTATAACTAAACGAGTTCTAGATGTTTTTAACTGCGTAGGCATTTTTAATCATAGAGGCAAAGCCCCTTAAACCGTAAAACATCCAATTACTGCACGTGATTTTTTTTCAAAGAGAGTACTGTTGATGATGTCCAGTCCTCACGATATACAGGGGATTTGACACACGCAGAAATTCTAGTCCCTACGGTATGTAACTCAATGAAGACAACGAAAAAGTACGCATACGGTCGTCCCACGTGTGTACAGGCCATTATAACTATGTATTTTGATAATGATATCAGATTTACAAAACTTCGTTGCTTAAGTGCGTGTCAGCCATTCAAATGCATAACAGGGTACAATGTACATATTATGAGTACAAAATTATGTATAAAGTACGTTTGAGAAAATATTGACCTATACGAGGTAGTATTTTTTATCTTTTCGTACACTATTTTTTTGTTTATTTGTACGGTCTGTTCATTTTTGACGAGCTTATGGAGTTATTTTTATCTCATTACGAAATAAATTATATTTTATTGTAAATTAAATATAGAAAATGTCCGGTATAAATTATAAAACGAATAATAAATAGTATGAAAAACTAAAATCACACTTTTATAATATTGCAGTTAGTGTAGTGCAGTTAGTTCACTAATGTAAAAAATACTAACTGTGCTGTTCGCTATTAATGAGTTTTCTCGTTTGGAGTCAACCCTGAGAATAATAACAACGCATCATAGAAACTAAATAAATGTCTAAAATTTTTACTCCTTAGAATCACAGGAATTGAATATGATTTTATATTTTCATTATATTTACATCTTTCCTACTTGGATCTTATATGTATTTACTATGGATCTAAACGAAGTAATGGGGTTGGAGTAAAATAGATATAATAATATCTATAATTTTGATAATGGTCGCTAATCCTAAGCGTAGACAGACAAGGCTCCTCCAGTCGGCTTAAGACTGACATCCGGGTTAACTAGTAATCCTCCTCTCTGCAGATGAAAAGCGTGGTGGATTACGCCCCGAACCTCCACTAATTGCTCGGATACATTGGATCCTCGTAAATGCGCATATATTGTGTCTAGGGTTGTCTACCTAACTCGTAACAAAAATATCATAAGTATTTTTTTCCTCTGTTGCAAAAAAATGGCTGATTTTTTTTTTATTTAAAACATATTTTATTTATTGTTAATATTTTTTTATGCATTATATTTTTATTTACATATTTCTTGATAAAGATAAAGAACGGATTAAAATTATTCCTTAAGACAATTTTTTTACTCTATTAAACTGCTCTTTAACGTTCCGTAGTAAAAACGGAACTCTTGTAGTGACGGAACCCGTCATATCCGTCCGTCCACTCCTAATCGTTCATCTGCGACTTATCTCAGAGCCTTTATATACTAGGAAGTTGTAAATTGACTTAGGCATACACATTTTTCAAAGATGTTGAATAAAATAAAATATGTTAGATTTTTTTATGGAAAGCTTGTTTGAAAATGGTAGACATGTGCAAAAAATCATCAAAACACCACTACGGTGTTTATAAACAATATAACGAATTATAAAGGAAATCTATCAAGACGTGTAATAGTAAATCAACTTTGATCTACGGAACTCTACATTGCGCGTGGCCCGACACGCACTTGGCCGGTTTATTTACCTGAATCGTGTAAGTGTTTCAATTGTCGAACACATTATTTGAAGTACGTACAACCAGCGCACTACACAAAAAAAATGGTTACGTTCGTGCGAGTAATTTGTTACGGTCCTTATACGGTGAAAAGTTGTAAATATGAACAAGTGTTCGTATTATTGTTTCGTTTATTATTAAGTCATTTCTATGGCATGAGTTAATGTGTGGGTAGTGGTGGCCATTGTACTCGTTTCGGCTATTTATGTAAAATGAGTGTTCTCAATGATCAAAGCAAAATCATAATAATTATTTATTTGATTTATCTACAATAGTATTTTGTTTCTTTTTATTGATACATTCGTTAAGGATATAGTTTAAGTTTGTTAACACGACCACGATCCGTGTGGCGCTAGGCTTACCGTTCCAGACCGACTTTCAAAAGCGTCCAGGGTTCGTTTCCCAGCGAGGCAGAAACTTGAATTATGCGTTTAAATTTCTGGTTTCGATCTGGATGTGTTCTTGTCTTTGTGTGTTGTCCATGACACAGGGAATTCTACAGTATAGCTATGAGTGTGTAGCGTTATTAAATTTATCAGATAACTGAGACTATACCTTTTTATACCTTCTTACCACACAATATAGGTACTTTAATTAATTTAAATGAATAGAAAAAACATTTTTATTCATATGTCAGTTGATATGTATGTCAGCAAGTAACATCAAAGAAGTAGGCAAGTTGGTTGACAAATATTCGACAAAAAAATGTATAAATATTTTTTCTTAACTTGATTAATAGACGTATATAATATATGACATTATATTTAAATATTAAAAAACATTATTCATTGATAACAGCAACACGGCTGAAAGAAGACGAAAGAAGGCTTTAAAAATTATGAGACACAAAAAATATTTATCGATTTACAATAAATAAAAAAAAACATTACACATCTCTAATTATACTTTTTTTTCCATTGAGTTGACTTTGATTTATTATTTTTTCTTATATTAATATTTTTTTTATTTTATTTCTTGTGAAATTTATGCAAATTAGTCTTCAGAACATCTACATAAATAGTCGTAAATTGATATATAATGATAAAAACCACAAAAACATGGCAGCAGTATTTGAGATTATTGCCTTCCAAGAGAACTATAAAGACGTATGTCTTTGTTTTACACTAAGTATGTAGATAAATGCTAATTACCTCTGCCATACCTACCTAATAAATAAGTACCTACATTTAATCATTGCTGCGTTTGTTATTGGTTATTATAACTTTTAATCAACTCGCTTCTGTTGAAAACTACCCTACGATTCGATAGCTGACGCAGTTTATGTAAAAATATATATCTTAATAGACAGGTAAGTAAAATACAAATAAATGTATCTTGTTTTAATAGTTAGGTACATAGCAGAATAAAGAATTTCCGAATTATTGAATGACGAAATTATTATATTTTATAAAATTTTATATCTTGTAGATTTAGATGTAGATGTAGAACTCCATTAAATACGTACGTTCTTATTTCTTTCACGATTTTAGTTGGAAAACTGTAAATTATCGGTAATTTGAAACGTATTTTATTCCGTGCAAATTTTGTTTTCCGCTGTACCTTTATTTCCGCTCTGCGTATTAGTAGGATTTTTAGTAATTAAAAACATAACATTGTATTACCTACGAAAATTCCATTCTCTATCCAATTATAATATAATCCAATTATATATCAACCAAACTTTTATTTTTCATAAAGAATTAGTCGCATTTCCGCATGAAGTAAATAATAATATAAGTAGATATGTATTTAGAAAATAGAATGGGATCTATTAGATAGCGATTTTCCTTTTTGCATCTATCTTTACTGCTTTCCGTAGAAACCTATAACCCGATCAGACAGTAATAAAATATAACATAACAAAAGCTTACCAAGACCATATTTACAGCTGCGACCCATCGCAAGATCGTAAACATCTTTCCCATCGTCATCGTCCACGATATCACATAAACTATGATTTATAATCTTATTTACGATTTATAAAACGCGATCGCAAGCTTACGTTCCCGCCAAATAGTTGGGAAGGTGGCAGCACTGCACGCGAGCGATTGACGACGTTGAACCCGCCAAACTGAAGCACCGTGAGAGCTTCGCGAACCGTCTCTGGTACTGAATGGCCCACTCCACTGAGGGCGCATGCATGGCGGGAGGGACGGTCTTGTAGGGGAAACCACGTCGACCGCCTCCGGTAATTCACTAAGAAAAGTTATTTACCGATTGCCTAGGGATTCGGAATGAGTATTAGAAAGCGAAAACGTTTTATAATGGTTTTATTGGGATTGAGTAATAATGGAATATAGAATAGTGCAAGTTTAATTTTTATATGTCAATAAAAAACCATTTCGGAGAAAATGAAGCTTGTTAGATAATAATTTATATTTAAATCCTATAACTATATTGTCCTCAACGCGGATTTTAATTATTTTTAACGCTCACTCCACCTTATGATTCCTTGTGGTACACATAGTATCAAAATAAAATTACACCCTTTAGCAAATGTTTTTCTCAGCCGGAGTTGAACCGGGGACACTGCTCGACCAGTAGGCAGTCATTACCACTGGATCTACAGGGTCTTCACTAAAATGTAATAAATCATAGTTTAAAAACTAAAAACACCCTTTTATTGAAGCGACACTCCGCCTTTATTTTCAGACTCTAGATACCATCTAAGAACGGAGTATTAGTGAGGACAAATTAATCGAGCCTAAACTCGATAGGAATGCTACCGTTTATTTTAGTTTGTATGATCACTATGCCTCTTCATGATCTGTTTAGCTCTATGATACCATTATATTGCATTGTCATTCGATTTACTTAAATATATACTGAATTTCAATTCAATTGGACATTGAAAAATGGGTCGAAATTATACTACAAAATTTTATTAGAGACATCAGCCAGGTGAGACTAAAGTAGCGCTAAAAAGCTTATAATTATTAATTATTCGTCCCATTGGAGCGATAATTGAAATTCAACTCTAATTAAGCAAACCAGAATTAACTCGTACCATTGGGATTGAGATATATCGATATCAAAATGAAAATTAATTACGTGTTAATTAATTTTCGTTGTTCAACCACACTCACTGTTCGAACCCCGTAAAATTCGCCTACAAGGGACGACCTCTTGAGGAGATACTCCATTGCATGCCCATTCAAGAAAGGTGTATCCCATAGTAAATCAAAAGAAAAAAAATTAAAAAGGAAATAAATTGAATTTTAACATTTAATAAAATATGTTCTTTATCTAAGTTTAAGGAGAAAATTACATTACAAGTTTTTTTAATCCATACATAAAAAAAATAGTTAAAAAAAAAACTTCAAAACATTGAATAATAATGAAATCTATAACCACTATAGAGACCAAAATAAGATATAGAATAAGAAACAAAATGAAAATAAAGTATAAACAAAGTAAACTGTACTTGGATTTATTAAAAACATTTTTCGATGTATGAATCCATTTGCAAAATATGAAATTTAAAAATGTTATTTTTATTTAATAAGTTTAGCCAGCTAAATCGTTGGTGTGGATATATATAAGAAAAAAAATCACAGCAGTAACACGGAGTAAGAACTAAATAGGCTGTGACAGTATTACAAAAGATGAATTAAAAAAATATATAATCTCAATCTACATACCACTACGGAGCCCCTCATTGTATGTGGCCCGACAGGTACCTACTAACCGGATTTTATTTTATTTCTTGTTACTTTATAACTAATTAATATGTTAGAATTCGGTAGTAAACACTGTAAATGGTAATAATAATCTTCACAGTTTAACTTATTAAAGATATGAGCGCCTACACTTACATTTTTATGAGTGAGATTTTATATGACCAGGCGCTTCAAACAAAATTGTATTATTGTAGCCATGTAGGGTACGTATTTATTTAATTTATGAGGTAGCCATGCATTATGAATTAAATAAATACTTACCAATGCAAACCTTTCATGTACTATGATACACTCTTATAATTGATGGACAACGTAATAGAGTTAGGTTCCTGGTTATGAACTCGACACTACATGTGCATACTGCTGGGAGATGACTGGTGTGTTAGGTACATGCAAGACGATGTCGGGCGAATTATATTAGATAAAAAGTTCATTACATGATAGTTTGAAATAGGTAGCATATAATACATATGACATATATACCTAAATTATAGCTAGAACATTCTGGAGTATAACTGGCTCCATCTATCGAATGCTCAGAGCCGATCTCAGCGGCTCAGGCCATGGTGCAAGGTTTCTCCTGCTAAATGTCGCTTTATAAGGCAATTTAATCCCAATTTAATATACCATCCTCCTAAGATAATAATGTAGGTGCTCAATTTATTCCTCAATATATCATCAGATATATTCCTCGTTCATTTACATAAAAACACGTTCCAGCGTTCGTTCCATTTCAGCGCCCTAAGTTTGTACCTACTTGTTTTAATACTTGTTTGGTCTTCAAGATATGAATGGCTTATTACTTAACATGCTTCTCTCGTTGTAACAAACAGGTTTAAAGCATTTCCACCACGCTGCACCAGTGCTGAGTAGTGTGCAGTGGAGATGTCTTAGTGCCCAGTCATTTAATATTTTTTTACGTGTCCTCCGAAACACGGCATCATTTAAGAAATTACGCTACTAGCGATCACGCATCCCCCTACTGACTGTGGCTACAGTTTCTTAATCGCGTCGGCTGGGGGTTTAAGAAGCTTCTTTCTTCCTTTCCATTTCTTACTTGGCCTTTAACACGTTAATAATTTCTAAGGTGTCTAGTGATTATATTCATGCGCGACGACAAATGGTTAGGATGTTAAATGGTTATCATGATGGATATTTCTCGTTTGTCGAATATTCATATAACAAAGATGTATTAACACTAACCGTGATTGACTGGCAGACAATGTAACTTTGACTTTGTACAAGATATCCTTGTAGGTTACGTACAAGTACGTAGTGTGGGGTGAGTACTAAGGACATGAGCATACTCAGCTTTTGGCTTAGGTAGAAAAGAATCAGATTCTCAGACTCTGTCCTTGCTGCACTAGCATATTGAATGAATGCAACTTGGTCGATTTTGTTGAATATGTGAAAAAGTTTACGGTAACAATTGATTTATACCTACAATGAACTGAAAGGAAAACTATTACGAATATACAACAGCAATGCACGAAGTACAGTTGATGTACACAAAACTACGAGCATACTACATTACGCGAGACACGTTACATCAGTCGGTTTATCCTCTGAAAGCGTAAGTACCCGTGGACGCAAGCTATTTATATAAATAAAATGATAAGTATCTCTTATCTTCTTTTCGTTAATTGAGATTTACTGAATTATAGGATAATAATATATAACCTCCATTGATAGCCGTATGCATTGGGCAATAAAAATATTTTACACATTCATCGTGCCTATTATCTTATCATTGCGGTGAGATAATTTGTCCCAATATCAAGTGAAACTCGTATTTATCAGCTCGCTTCAAATAATATTTAATGTACATTTATTCGTTATGCTTTTGTTTCATTTACAAAGTAATATAGTTTATATTTATTATACTAAAATATAAACTCTCAAAATACTTATAAACCGAGTGATTTGACCTAAAATTTGAAAGTAATTGATACTAAGAAATTCAAGGCTCTTATTACTTCATCTATTATATTACATAATTACACACTCCCAAGAAAATAATTCTAAAAAATGAAAGAGCAAACAGCAAAGGCTACTGTTCTAAATAATTCATAGCTGATATAAGCCCATTATTTGGTAAGGAATGAAACAAAAATATGTGTAGGTATAAAACACTGGGTTTTTTATTGAATATTTTAGATTTTTTTAAATGTTAAAATAAATAAATGCATACAAAGCATCATAAGTACCCTTAATAATCCCCTTAACATTAATTTGTGAAATATAAATTGTGAAATAAAAATCAAAGATTAGACATCAATTGCCTTCGAGACAGTCATTTGTTCAAACTCTTCCTCAGGTTCTCAGCCAACTTGTCCATGAATTCGAAAGTTTCGCAATAATCTGACCTTTGCACATTATTCATGCCTTTGATACAAATAGCAAGATCTTTAGTCATAACACCGGACTCAATAGTATCGATGCATACCTTTTCCAGTGCCTCAGCAAACGCCTTCAATTCATCATTGTTATCAAGCTTGGCCCTGTGTAAAAGACCACGGGTCCATGCAAAGATTGAAGCAATTGGATTGGTGGAGGTTTCTTTTCCTTGCTGGTAGAAACGGAAGTGTCTGGTTACAGTTCCATGTGCAGCTTCGGCCTCTACTGTCTTGCCATCAGGACAGATAAGGACTGAAGTCATAAGACCCAATGACCCATAACCCTGAGCAACCGAATCAGATTGAACATCTCCATCGTAGTTTTTACAAGCCCATACAAATCCACCTTCAGATTTCATGGCATATGCAACCATGTCATCAATCAAGCGATGTTCATACCAAATTCCAGCAGCATCAAATTGAGACTTGTATTCATTATCATAAATTTCTTGGAAAATGTCCTTGAAGCGACCATCATACTTCTTCAAGATAGTGTTTTTAGTACTCAGGTACAGGGGATATTTCCTATCCAAAGCATACTTGAATGACGAATGTGCAAAATCAACAATTGAGGCATCCGTATTGTACATGCCAAGAGCTACTCCAGCGCCCTTAAAGTCATTTACCACGTGCCTGATAGGTTCCCCAGAAGCAGGAGTGAATATCAGCTCAAGCTTTCCCTCCCCTGGCACAACAAAATCTGTTGCCTTATATTGGTCAGCATGGGCATGACGCCCGATAATGATTGGCTTTTCCCAACCAGTTACAAGACGAGGGATATTCTTGCAAATAATAGCTTCCCTGAAAACAGTTCCTCCCAAAATGTTACGAATGGTTCCATTGGGACTTTTCCACATCTTCTTCAGCTTAAATTCCTCCACTCTCTTTTCATCGGGTGTTATGGTGGCACACTTAATACCGACATTGTACTTTTTAATAGCTTCAGCACAGTCAATAGTTACTTGATCTTCAGTTTGATCACGGTATTCAATCCCTAAATCATAGGTATGAAGTTCGATGTCCAGGAATGGTAAAATAAGTTTATCTTTAATTAAATCCCAGATGATTCTAGTCATTTCATCTCCAAGGATATCAACAACGGGTCCAGCCTTTATTTTCGACATTATGGTGATATTAGTATTCTGAAACAAAATGGGAGAAAATTAAAAGTTTGTAGTTTATCCGGTAGTGACCTTGTCTATTGAGAAAGGGATTTCAAGACATATTCTGAGCCTGGGTATTTGTGATTTGGTGTGTAAGTTCCATCCATTTGAGAACACGTCAAGCTCTGCTATGGAGTACCTTGAAGATGACTTTTGTTTTAGCCACCAAGTTGGTCGTAGTTGGAAGTAACTGATGTCTGTGAGCATTAATTAACACTTACTAATAATCAGGTGGCTTATTTTGTCTTACTTTTAAAAATACCTTATTTGTATATGTTAATGCTACTCTTGTCACATGAGGAACAGTACAGTACAGTACAGTAGGTGTGTCTGATATACATTATTAGTCGTATTACAATGATGAATTAGCAATATTAAAGGTTTAGTATGAAGTCCAATATTATCTCTCCAATACCAAGATATAAGTTGTTAGAATATAAACTAACTGTTACTAAGTGATTGGGCAATTTAAAATAATACAATTGATTGCGGCAAAGAGATTTGTATAGTGTAGAGTAGACTCATTGTATAATAACTATAACTAATTTAGATATTATACAACTTACTCATGTTTATCAACTTACATTACAGTTATAAAAGACCATATGAATACTTATCGTCTTTTTATCAATTCACTTTGCTAGTTCAGTAACTAATATTGTTTTGATAAGAATTCTATTACCCTAACATTCAACATAGTACCTAACGTTTTGTTGTGAAGACTGATAATTGATAAGTATTTTGCAATGGTATTTAGTGTTCTAAAATTATTGAGATACTATGCATTGAAGTTCTAAATATTAATAATCAATGGCAATTTTACATATTTTTATCTAACAGGTAGTTAATGTTGATGCTGTTGGCCATGACAACTTCTCGCAGGTAGAGGCAGGTAGAGCTTGGAAAGACTCAGTCAAAAACATTTTTAGCAAAAAGGGAGGACATTCAAAAAGTAGGTGTTCAAAGTATCATAAAATAAATCTCTAAATAAACATTTATAATAATTTTAAACCTCTCATATAGAGGAAAAACCAGTACAAATCAACTAATTCAAATTTTATATATACCTATAACATTGACCTTGTCTGCTGACCTTGCAAACCAATACCTACATATTGTGTATTTTAACATCTTATTACCTATAACCAAAATTGAGTGAAACTGAGAACAAATTGTTTACTTTAAACAAACGCTGATATTACTAGAATACAACAAATGATTGTAGATTTGTTTACAATACAATATATCAATAACATACTACGATAAAGAAAATGAGTCTGATGACCCTAGCATTATGCAATAATTGAATGAAAGTCTGATTGACAATTGATAAATAGTAGATTGTACAACCAGGGGGCACAAAACTACTTATAAAGCGAGTATGTTTTGAATTCAGAACTGAGCGAAGGATTCTACAGTTGAAAGTGAAGATGTAGTTTTATCATATAAATTCAGAGCTTATTTTTTGCAAATAGGGGATTAAATAGCACTTTTTTTAATCTAGAGAATAAAAGTGCCCAAAATTTGTCACAAATTCATTTATTAAAAAAATAATTACATTGAAAATTTTAATTTTTTAAGCATTTCATAAACTAGATATAAACTGCTTGATTGATCTTACATGAATTTACCATAATTTATATAGTTGTAACTAAAAAATCAAAATTAATATTAATGTTGAATTTCTGTAATTATTCCAGATCAGGTTGCAATACATAAAAAATAAAAAAAATAAAAAACTTTTTGAAAAAGCAAAGACTATGTATGTTCTTACTGTTAACGATAATTATTATTCATTTGGTCTAACTAAACACGAATATTCGACATTATATTACAATGGAAGAATTAGAATGTTTTAAATTCAAATAAAGAACCTTGAAAGTTAAATTCACGTTCAGTTCAAAGTTCAATTAGATGAAATAGGTATTATTGCTATTGAGGATGTTGAAGTGGTATATATTTAGATGAATGGACTACACCGAACTTATATAAATTAATTTGAATTTTAATCGGTCTTCAAATATTTTCATTACCTAAATGAACATACATAAATAACAGCGTTTTAGAGCAAAACCAGATTATGTTAAAATATATAGGCATCTACGTAAATGATATAATACGGTAAGGTAAGACCTTGATACTGATTTGATAGATATTTTAGATTTGAATACATGAGAAATTAATATCTAAGAATATAAATGAATACCTATATAAGTACACTGACACTGCACACAAGATTATATTATATTAGACTAAGCCATAGATGCTACGATAAATTACAATGTACATAACTGAGCAGAACAAGTGAATGTTATTTTCTATGAAAGGTATTTAATAAAAGCAATAATATTGCAAACTTACATTCGTCAAATGAAAAATGTCACGTCACCGTTTAGAGCTGACCGACCGTCACGTCAACACTCTACCACTCCGATCGATAAATAAAAATAATTTTAAAGAAAAGAAATCCCTCCCTACACCTACTAGCTACTAGATAGGTTTAGGCTGCAAACACATCAGCCTGTCGTTTCGTCGAGTCGTAATATGCGTTAAATACTTGTTTAGATGAATGAAATTCATATATATTTTGAATTGTTCACCAAATTGCATGGATAATTTTTAATGAGTTAAATAGCTTTATTTAACGGACGCCTTTATTATAGGAGTTAGACTATGCAACTAAGTTTGTAACTATATGTTTCACCTTGTAACTTGTAACTTTGTGTTATATGGCATTTACTGTCCACATCAGATACTCAAGAATTTAATTTTTCATACACCTACTAACGACTTTACTACTCTACTTACTCTACTAACTTTAAATTATAAAATTTATCGTAACTATAATTATAATGAAACTACCTAGGGAACAATTTACGGTTTTGGATATTAATAAAATTCACATGATGCTTTGCAGATGAAATTCAAAATAAATTCTTGTTTGATTTACAGTAATATAACTAAATAAGCTCATTTAAAAAAGAATAGTGATACATAATTATAGTAATTTATGAAATAGGCATGATTTGGTTGTCTGCATATAGCATACGTAAGGTGCAGTGATCTTTTATCGGACTCGGTGTACGTTTCAGCATTAAATTATCGAAATTAATGAGATTTTCATAGTCAAATGTTGAGGAACATGTGAAAGCACATCCTGTAGGAAAATATACTATATTTTTAAATTAAGATTGTCAACACATATCAAAATCCGCATATGTATTTCCAGCCTAAGTTGACATTTTTTTTTCTATAACAGGAGTTACATTCTTACTCTGTGCTGTCCTATACGTCAAACAAGTAAAACGAAATCAAAATTGTAACTGGAATGCATGGTAACAAACGAAATTTCAAGATAGGTCGAGTGATTTATTGTTGTTTTTTTTACCTGCGCCGGAACGAAGAAAGTATATATGCGATTGGAGTGAGAGGAAGTTTGTTTGTATGTGCAAACCAATGTTACCATTAATCTCGAACACCACTGATCTAATTTTATTGCGTTTTCAGTGATAAGTATAGGTGTCATATAAAATTACGAATGTTTTACAATAAATATAAATGTTTACAATAACATTCTAAACGGTTTATAGCGAAAAAGTATGACATGAAAGGATTTTTTCAAAAGTGGTTCTCATAATGCGATAGGTTTTAGCTATAGCTATTTAAATCTATGAAGATATAGGATTTATTCAAAGCTGCAAAATTAACAGTTAAACACAACTTTATATTGGCGTTTATCAATAATACTCTAGAAGTAGGCCATACTACTTAAAATAAGTACTAAGGCTTACGAGTATGAGTACATCTTAGTAAGCGCTCATAAGATTTCTTCGAGAAGGCGTACGGGCAGTAGCGTGTCTAAATGCGTGAATTAATTTATAATTGCCCTAAAAGTTTCAAAGCTAATAATAAATAGTCACACGAATAAATTGGTCAAAATATTCATTTTTAATTTCTTAAGCTTTTGTTAACACATTAATATATTTTATATTACTCCACTATTATTTGAGTATATCATTTACATTTCTTAAAACTCGCATATACGTTTTCAAAATAAATTATTTTTTTCCACATTATAAAAATAAAATATAATATATCTGGAGTGTCATGAAATGTGGTGCTTATTTGAACATTTATAAGTAGTAGGTATGTACCTAAAAATGTTTTTTGCATACAAATATTGAAAAAAAAGAAAACTTTTTCGTTTTGCCTCCGTTTTAACTAAATAAAATATTGTTCTAATCAATATATCCTATATTTTGCGCATCACACATACATTCATTGAACGAGTGGCATGGACATGCTACGAGTATTACGACTTTTAGTCTTTTAAAACTTATATTATTAAAAAATACGAAAAAAAAATATAATATTTTTTTATATTTTGGTTGAACCCCAGTCGAAACCTAAGCGATTTGTTCTCGATTCAGTATAGTAAAATTGCAGTATTTACGCACTCTGTGTTCGGCAATTCGGCACTCTACCTAGTCTGTGATTCGGCATTAGTGAGTGATTTTACCTACTGTACTGTATATTCTATTGTTGTATTGTAATTTTGTGTTATTGATTATTTATTGTTAGTTATGAAAACTGAATACGAGGATTTGCTGAAACAAAACTGTTTAGTGAAGTTATGCTAATGTTTCTGAAGAATTTTACGACACACAAATATTTTTCGAAATGGTGATTCAGAAGAATTGGAATAACGCCGAAGCTTTGCAAAAAGTTACTTCGGGGGAAACCAGAACTACCCCGAGCACTACATGGGCCTTCCAAGCACCTATTAAAACTTTGGAGATTACTCGCTCAAACGTTATCACTACAATGCAAGCGGTAATTGTTACTTTTGATTTTATTGTTTTCTGTTTGTTTCATTTCATACAAAATATTTATAAAACCCTGGTAATTATTTTAGAAGCAGCCTATAACTCGTCAAATAGCAATTAATACTTTGGCAGCGATGCACAGAAGATTTAGTCTGCCGGGTCCTGTCCAGCCACACTCACGTCCAATTGCTGAGTTTCGGGCGAGTGCTAACAAATCTCTAGATATGTTACGACAGACTATACAATCGTCTGTGACGAGAGAAATTGATCAAGTTATCAAGAAGTACTTGGAAGTAAGTAACAGTCATTTATTTGTCACAACTAGCTACTATTTGAAATTCAAGGTTTGGTAAAGACCAATTCTTCTTATGACAAACTAATCTTATTAGAGTATATACAAATCTGTGATAATTATTTATGAAAGTTATTAAATAAGAAATGATAAAAACAAATCATTTCTTACAATTAATATCTTTGGAAGAAAATATGTTGAAGAGAAATGTTATCTGTCAAAGCCCTCCACAATGTTGTCAAAGTTGGTGGAAGTTATCAATCTGCACTTAGCCAGTGTAGCAGAGTCTTAAAACCTCTCAATGTAAGAGGAGACTCAAACCAAAAATAACTATAAAATCTCACGGTTTCATTAACAAGTTTATGAGTGCTAATTCTATTTGGCATACACTTAAAAAAATCTATACATTCTAAATGTAAATCAGGATTGTACTTTTATTTGTCTGTGTGTGTCTGTATTACTAGATTTTCAGGATGCCTAGGCTTGATTCACTCTTAGTGTATGCAATTGACAATCACATACTAAAAATGTTTGTTTATATTTTTCAGAAATTCTTTGTTCCTGCTGTTAACAACATAAGGCTCAATCTCGGCGATGAATCTGTTAGTGAGGATCAGGTAAATGTATAGAAAATAACACACCCATTACTTCTCATACTAGATATATTAAAAGACTTTTCATCATTTTGTAAATAAGACACAAATTACTTACTGTAAATTGACGCAGCAGTTGAAATTCAATTATATTTCATATTTATCTAATTGTAACTTTATATTGTCATCTTTTAATGTCTAATTTACTGATAAAGGTATTTGTAAAAAAAATGAATTGTGAACTTTACCTTTTTGTAATTCTATCTTTTGTAAATTTTATCTGTACCAAATACATATCCATGTAGCATTGTTATTAAAATGTGATACAAAGGTTTAACATTCACACATTTATGTTACAATCTGCTACAAAATCAATTCAAATTGTTATTTATCAAATCCCTTATTACAATGCCGTTAATAACACAAGTGATTTTTGAACTGTACAAATTATTTCCTGAAATTCAAAGTATCTTTTGTATGATCAACAGTAAATATTGTAAATATACTTAATTTTTACCACAATTATGAGTAATTACAAACAAATGAAAAGATCTTGTTACTCTACATTTTTAAACAACATTAGAGGCTAGAGCAATTAAATACACTGTTTATTTCATTCAAATCTTTCTCAAAACTTAGATTTTTTAATTTGTAGTACACAAAAAAAAAAGGGTTTTGTTATAATTCTCATGTGTATGATTACATTACAGATATTATTTATTAATCCCATATACTGAATAATCTTTGCTAACTTTTATTAATAATCCTGCAAGTCTTTATGTACTAAAATACAATGTATCTTATTTAATGATTCAAAAGTCATAATATAAGTATCAAATATTATGTAAATTTGTAGACCTCTTTATATGATTCTTGTATAGCAATAATACCTTTATTTCACTCATTACTTCTATTATTACTTACAAACTCTCAAGTTTTTCAAGTAAATATTACTAATTCTTTGTTGTTTTCAAATATTTATGTTTCATTATACTAATTAATTATGTTGTTATTACACATAACTATTTATTTTTCTCACACAAATATTTTCATTGTAAATCTTTTTTCATTCATTAGAAAGGTTTTTGTTATAAGTACATATTAGGCTTTGATTGTGTTTCAAAAAAATTGTTAAAGAGTAAAAAATCATTTGATTTAATATTCTTACCAATTTTACTGATACACTGTCCAATGAAATGCAAATTTATTTTTAGGTAAGAGCAGTTTGCAGAGCAATGTTGGATGCAACACGCTTATTGTATACAACTCCAGCGAAACCTGCTCAACCATTTGATACGAGTGATGGTGATACCAGTAACTTTGATGTGAAGTGTGTGAAACAAGCTACGATAACTTCAGTATGTATTATATGAATACTGCATTAAATATAGATATAATAGTTGTTTTTATAAGATAAATTTTGTTGGTGAGACATGTATATCAATAGCCCTGAAATATCCGGTTGAGGTTGCTGTAGGCATGCTCCCATCAGGTTAAAACGTTAAAAACGTTAAAATGCTAACACACTCATACCCCCGCAGTAGGATTCCCGGATGGCATGGACAACACAAATAACACATCACTAACACCCAAGACGCTAATGGTATTCTCAGGAATGCCATAGGAAACTGTTGCATTCCAACAGCTTCTAGTGTTGTTTTCGTTGCTGGATCAATTATCTTGTAATGTAATTTATTGAGTATAGATGTTCAGTGTCACAATTAGAGGTTTATGAATAAATTTTATTAGAGTTGACAGTCTTGGGATATTTAAAGTAAAAAATTTATTCTTCTTAATTTATCAATCACATTATAAATGAAGTTTTAGTTAGTGTAGACATGAAGCAGAAACCTGTTTTATATTTTTCTTAAGTCAAGTCATACCTATAACTTGAATCTGTTTACAATAAGCAAGAAAAGAATATGTCTTCCATTTTAGCTCACTAGTGCAACACAAAATAAGCGCAAAGATCCAGAAATAGAGATTGATGGTACCAAGTGTAAGAAGATTAAGCAAGAAGATGGTATAGACAGTTCCTCATCGTCACCATTGCCTTCGCCTGCAGTAAGGGATCCGGAGAAGTGGAATCCAGCTAGATTGACTCCAGAAACATTGTTTATCATGGGATCTCATGCTCACAAAGTAAGTTTAACATTTAACAAGATTCTTTTTGTAATTATTTAGTAAAAACAGAGTAGTTCTAATTACTGTTTAATCATATCCAACTGCGGCTTAGCTCAGTAAGGTTTAGTATCATGAAGCCACTATTTGGCATTTAATGTACTCCTATATGTAAATCACAGATGTTTTTTTTTTCTCTCATTTACTCATTAGTGTGGGATGTCATTCAAATGGGTCTTTCAAAAATATGCGCTTTAATACTATTTTTATGAATTTATTTGCTAAATAATACTATTTTAGTTTTTGTTACATGTCTCATTTATTTTAAATGTTTATATCTGTAGGTTCTAGGTTTGGGCAACTCTCGTGGTAGATTGTATACAAGACACGCTGGTTTACTGAGGTACCCTGCCGACACAGTGGACAAAGAATGGATAGCCAATCATAACTTGGTAAATGCTGTTGGCGGTAAAACTTACATTATGGTAAGTATATTATGTAGCAATTTCTATAGGAATAACATATATCTGGTGAGATAATTAATAAGACATGATTACAGTTGTATATAACTATTATTTGTACTATTTCAGGTGTTAGAAGATATAGAAGAACTTGCTACAAGTGATGCATATAAACATAATTCTCTTCCAATGCTCGGGGAGTTAACAGGATTTAAAGTACCACCATTTATGCTCAGAAAAATAAAAGCTTACGTGTTGAAGAGAGTAATGAGCGGTGATATTAGTAATGCTAATAGTCCTCAACCATCCACTAGTAGTGTTACAGAAGACAAATACAAAATTGATGATGTTAAATTGGAAATTAATGCTGAAAATTATGATACCGGTACATTTAATGCCGGTCAGTACATCACTAATGCAGATAGATCAAAAGATTTTGCTGGAATTTCTATGCCGAAGGAACAAACAGATTTGGCGGATATAAAAGTTGAAGACATCAGAGATATAAAGGTTGATATAAAGGTGGAAGATCTAAATGGTATTGATGTAGAAGATTTAAATATGAAAGATATCAAGGATGATGATATAGCTGCTATCAATGTCGAAGAGATAAAAGTAGAAGACATTAAATTGGAAGCTGATAATGCTTTTGATTTGTGTAAGGATGCTGATGATGAACAGAGTCATTTGGTTGATGGGTTATTGGAATCTGATATTGAGTTTTTAAGCCGAAACTTGGGGGACATTGAGAGTGATGCCGATGCTAGAAAAACAATTGAGAAACTAACCGGCGCTAATCCAGACACTATAACATTGGTCGGAGATGAGTTCGACATAGGAAATGCCCTGAATATAAACGTAATTATTTTTATTTTATATTTCTAAAAGTAGATTTAATGCTACTTTAGCACAAGCTGGGGAAAATGTTTAAATTCACGAGTTAAAAAGTAATATATGCAAAACTGTATGTTAGTTTTGCATATATTACTTTTTAATTTTTTATCGATAGGTATAATTAATCTTTGTTGATTATGTCACTATTAATAATCGTTTGTTTAATTGGAGTATAGTAATATATGACGAGCTTGTTACATTTAAAAACAATATTTTCACACCAATAGAACACAGCATAAAAAAGAATTAAAAATAGTGATATAAATAAATAAACGCGTACACTCCACCTACCCTCGTATTAAAAGTGTGATGGGGTTGTGTCGTTTCGTTCTGGAAATCCACCTTCCAGCTTTATCAACAGATCAAGTCGACGGTTCCAAATTATTGTATTGTCATCGGAAATGAGTTAGTTTGCAAAATTTCAGTTTCATTGGATGTCAAGTGGTTCAAATATCGGTACCAAAATTCCTTCCAGATATACATACATAAATATAAACAGACAGTGAGTGTATTAAAAGGGTGTAAAAAGTCTACATGTGATTGTATATAATATGATATTTGTTTCAGTATTCAACTCCCCAAAGCACCAAATGTATCACTGTAGCGTCAACCACAAGTGGAATGATCCATAGTGTGCCGGTGGCTCATATCACGACCCCCCCGCGCATCACGGGCAGCACTGTCCACTACTACACCAGCACTGGGATCCAGCCCGCTGGACAGAGGACTATACACCACCTTCCCCAGTCTACGATCACCATTCAGAACATCCCGGGGACTAATTCTCAGATGATACGCGGGTGAGTATTGTATTTTTTCTTTGAGAGTGTAGCGAGTGTTTGTGTTTGAAATGATATGCGACACTATAAGTAGGAAACAAACTTAACATAGTGACTGGTGATAAAGGCTATATTGTTTAATCAGAGACTTGTTCTGCGTTGAGTGAATTCCAAATGAAAAAAACAAAACATTTAAATAAGTTAAACTGATTTTAGGATTAGGAGAGCATCGCACAGACAAATAAATGAGGATTCTAAAAGTCATTTTTATGGAATATATTTCGTTAATAAATGATATGAATCGATTTCTACATGCACTTAATTTTTACGCGTTGTGTGACTATTATGCTCTTGCAATATTAATATCCTAATACATTATTAATGCTTTAAAATTAACATTACACATAAGGCCAAGAGTTTAGTTAAATATAGCCTTACTTTAAATGCAAAAATTAAAGTGTACTTGGGTACAGCCGTTAACACTACTGTTAACGCGGATGTAGTAAGAGAATTAGGAATTATTTAGCACTAGTTTTCGTGAAACAAAAAATCTTGTGGATATTGTCTACTTGAGGATTCTTCAAATGTTCCAAAGATGTGTGTCAATTCGCACTTGGCCAGTCTGGAGTCTTTGCCCATCAATATGGGAGAGTGTATCTGAGCGCAGCTGTGAGGCAATAGATTGTGATGACTGTTTTTAGTAATTGGAGTTATGCATTTTGTTGACCTATATACTATGAGGGTCCCTCCTATTAGAGTTCGTTGGTTTCTGGCACACTGATGGTATTAGCGCATCTTTTAAAATAGTCAGTGAAATGTTATCACATTTCTGTCGCCATGCAACATGTCTGGGTGGCAACTTCGCCGTGATAGCCGGATATTAACGATCATTATAGACGGTTATGGTGCAATATTTTATATAACCATAAATTTATATATTTTTTTATGTTAAGGCTTCCAATCAATCCAAAGACGGGGACGATCAGCACAGTGATGTCACAAGGCGGCGGCACGACAGTCATCGGCTTCGGCACCAGGACGTCCAATGGCACTATCATAGGAACACCGGCTCAGTACGTCAACGTATCGTCCAAGTCATTCCCGACCGGTAACATCTTGCACAACGCGATCGTATCCCGCAATATCATCAACCGCACCAACATGAATGCTGTATCTTCGGGGGTATCTTTCAATGTGACCACGGTAAGACCAGCTCTTCACACCACTTCACCCAAAATAAACACCATTGTGTCCGCGAGTGGCGGCGAGTTCGATAGTATTGGTGGGAAAAATTTAATCGATAGCGGCTGTGGGTCGTCTGTGATGCTCAAGAAGGTGCTCACTTTGGGCAGTGCGGGTGCTTCTAAGTCTTTCATGATGCATAACACTCAAAAGGTTTTGTCCACTGGCTTCGCCAATGGTTCAACCCCGCCGCCCAATGTGACGATAGTTAGCTCGGGGACTAGTGGTATATTGAACACTGGTCCACCCAATGTAGTTTGCCCAACATCTGGTAATCTCAGCGCTACACACGCAACTCTTTCTGCCTTGCTAGCATCCAATGCTGAGAAGGCACAGTCTAAAAATTAAACAATCATTAATTATTTTTCAACACTGGAGGCGAATTATCTTAAGTTACAAATATACTTTCAGGCGTTTAAATAATTAAATAAAAAAAAAAGAAAAAACGATCTTATACTGGCAGGCTAAACTACCCATTTTATGGGTACAATTCTAAATTTAAATTTATATCAGTTTATCAAAGCTAATGCATGTGGCGACTTTGTCATCGGGCTCCAGTTGATTCTGAGAAAAACTTTATTATCAATGGAAATGAAAAAAGCTTAAGATATTTATCCTCCAATTAAAGATGCCATATACTGTCTACAAACTTTCTCAGTGAGTAGTTCAAAGTTAGCTAAATGCTCTAGGTGTGTGCATATTTTAAAAATATTAACTTAAAATACGTCACGCTTATGTAAAACTTCAGTCATTTGGTTTTTAGTGACTTCGACATATACCAAATATTTCATACTTGTATGAAGTCATTATATGCTTGCAATCAAAATATAATATCTGTTAAGTAATATACAACGATCTCAGAATTAGTATTATATTAAGTAATTGAAGGTTTAGGTGCGATATAAACAATCTTGACTATATTGTAATATTTTTTTAACACTAACAAATTCAATAGAACAGTTACCACAGTGATATTGCTGCCATATTGTAACTATTAGCTCTAGTTCGTGATGTCTATGAAATAATATTGCATTCCATCGGGGCTTACGTTATTTAAGATATATAAAAGTTATACATATTAGGTGAAGTTTTTATTATGTAAGTGTAGTTGTAAGATTGATCTACCTCCGGGTTACCTGATTTGTTTTTTTTTTATACTAAGGGTAAATAAGGTTGTGTTGTTGTGTGCCAAAGGTAAATTGTCTATGGCGTTGTATGTAACAGTATTAAGTGTGTGATAATGTTTTTTTTTTTGTTTTATTTATATAGTTACTGCCACTCCACATTCGATGTTACATAATTGTAAAAAGGATAATTTAATTTGTTCTAATTATGTCCTTGTGATACTTTCCAATGTAGGTAAGGTAGTTTTGAATGTCAACTTCATAAAGTTGTCGTGTTAAAACGTTTTTGTCTAAGATGACGTATACTTAGGTACCTTTTTCTTGTCCACTGACTAGTGAATTTATACTAATACTGCCATCATCAGAAATAATTGAATATACAAAATTTCTTAATATGCTTAGAAGTATTGAAGCAATACTTTATATTTCTGAAATATTTCAGTTGTAGTGATAAGAATTTGTAGTATTAAAATATTAAGAGGAATGTTTTTAGGTGGTAGAAAAGGATGAATGAGATGCATGTAAAATGGATTTATATGGTAATTACATATTTTATGACATTTATTTCTTAAAACAATAGCTTTAACTCAAACCTAATTAAAGTTTAACTAAAAACTCAGTGATTTGTTTCGAAACTATGAGGAATGAATGAATGATTAAGTACGTCAAAGAAATGGGTTCTGTTGAACGTAACTATGACATAAAAACAACGATAAGTATTTTAAAGCGTATGCACCCAGAAAACAAATTACTAGTTTTAATTCATCACTAGTTACAGACGCAGGTTAGGTCACTTGTAAAAAAAGCAAGCGAGTAAAGGTGATCTCAATAAAACAATAGGAAAATAGTACTTTATTCCTTTGCAATATTAGTGACAAATGATGACCTACCAGTGTGCCGCGAGATAAACTGTCATGACTTCTAAAGTCTCCTCCACACTACTCGCGAAGTAGGACGGTGTTAGACGAATACGATTATGTAGAGGCACTTCGGCCTACCTCGTCAAACTTTACCTCGCCTCGGGCGACTTCCATCTGTTGCCGTTTTTTGCGCCCGAAAGGGACCTGAATGTAGGCACCACAGAGCGAATGAGCGCATCACGAGGTTGAACGTATAGAGACGCATTTCGAACTTTAGTCGAAGTTTCTAGAATACCACGAAGAACTTCGCGAATAGAGTAGAGGAGGCATAAACATTTGTCAAGATTTGTTGATGACGTTGGGTCCTTATAAATTATAGAAACTTGCACTTAACTTGATCACGGATCAGCGCTGGTAGGTCGACATTTATAACCTGCTTTATACGCCTGCTTTACACTTTATCACTATAACCCGACAAAATTAAGTGTACTTTTCAAATCTTTATTTGCAGTCTATAATATTGCATATTATTTTTTGTAGGCTTACATCATCATTCATCTTATTGTGAACTATCCGAGGGATAGTTCCTAAGTAGATTAGGTTTAATAAATAAAAATTGGGAGATGAAAAAATCTAAAACTGTCATGTGAGTCGAAGGCTAATAAATACTTCGAAAATATTCATTATATTATGAATATATCATTACGTATTAAATTGCATATTACATATTGAGAAAGTCAAAGAAGCCCCGGTACGAAGTGTTAGTTTATTGAAATGCCAAACAATATATGCAATATACTAAAAACAAAGAAAAAATCTCTTTGTTGCTTAATTTTATTTATCACCTCATAGATGATTTATCGTTAGTAAGGTCCATCAGTATAATATTAGTCTTCCAGAAAATAGTACTTAACCAAACATGAAGATAATTATAGTATTTATTAAAAAAATACAATATTTTATTAAAGTCTTCTTACGAACCCGGATTATAATGTTTTTTCTGTGGCCCTTACGGTGGTTCTTTAATAATCAATGAAGTAAAAAGTTTTTTTATATGTTGTAATTCGCCACAAACATTTGCAAAACAAGACAAACATTTGACGACAAAATTCATTCCATTTTTTTTTGTTTATTGTTATAGCTTAATGCAATATGTTGATTGTAGCTTTCATTATATTTATTAATCTTTAAATATTTGCATTTTGCAATGTTATGCTATTGTAATGCTTGTGTGCAATTTTTATATTTTCATCATAGCTTATATTTATATTATGTGCATTATTATTGTAGCTTTATTTGTCAATGCAAATTTTTCCATGATATTATTTTTAAACTCAATTTTTTGTTTTTGTTAGCTTGTTTGTTTATGGCTTTATTTGTCAATGCAATATTTTTATGATACAATTTTTTTTGTTATTGTTAGCTTATTTGTTTATATAATTATAGCTTTATATGTTTGATGATATTTTTTATGAATTTTGTGAATCTTAAATGTGAGGAATTGAAAAATTTTTTCGAGGTGAGTTAAATTTTTTTCTACCTTGAAAAAAATATTTTTTATCATCACAGATTCTAAATATTAGTCGATATTAGGTTTGTTAGTGAAAGTTTGGCTTTCTTTGCTTAGCGCAGCTTTAAATGCAATGCAATATTAATTATTACTTAAATGTATTGTTTATGGTATTGAAAGTGATGTTTAGTTTGTAACACGGGTTGTATTGTTTATTATTATTGTTATACGAATATGTTATTTTGTGAGTGATGCGTGTTGTGATAAGAATCAGTGTAATCCAGTATATTTTTTTTAATAAAAGACAACATTTTTTCTGCCTATAAAATTCTCCGCCACTATTTTTTCTTAAAACTTTTTTGATACGACTTGCAATTTTATACAATTTTTTAAAAGCGATATTTAATTAGGTGATACAAGTCTGAAAAGCTAATTTTAAATGTATTTTTTGTGTTGATATACTTAAGTGTTACAGTTATGATTCCTAAATAAGTTGATCTGGAGAAGATCTCACATGTACAAAACATTCGTTAGGTGTAAAAGAAGGATAGTAACAGTAAGAAAAGAGATGAATATATATGTTAATGTTTCCATGTTTGTTAAGTGGGGCTACTGCAGGACGTAAGTGTTCTGTTATAAATAATTGATAAATAGGCGATTTAATGATCAAGGTGGAACAAGGCTACTGGGCGGAGCCTCTCTTAGGGCGGTAGGCGTGGGCTAGTAAAAGGTAAACAACACACGAAGGACAATTTATTTATTAGAAAATTATTACTTTGCTTATAAAGTAGTAATGTAATAGATAAAATTTGACGATTTTCTGTCAATTTCAGTCCAATGGCAGTAAACATTTATCAGGTAAAATGTTTGATTCTTTCGTTATCGCAGCTAGCACGATATTCTTTTACGCTTTTTCCGAGTTTTGGTGCCAAATGATATTAGATTTAACTGTTAAAAGACTTCATATAAACAAACAAAATAGTCAATAAAATTGTACATATAGTGTCACGTTACTGATATATATTTATATATATGCCTCTACATATTACGTCACTAACAGAATAATTGCAGTAAGAACCACAAGAGCTGAACGATATATATTTATATATACAATTTAAAGGAAGCTTTTAAAGGCTAACTTAGTAACATGACAATGTTGCCATATATGGAAAGAATATAATTTCCTTCTTTATTTGTAATTACCGATTAGGTACCACTATACATTGTCAGAAAAGAACATTACCACACTTGGGTGGGTTTTGGCGTTGGTGGTTTTATGTTTTACTGTAGGCCAACACGGTATTAAGAAACTAATCGTCGCAGCGTTATAAAGTCCATATATTTTATCAACAGATCTCTTTATATTTACATAATATTCTCTGTGTAGATCTCCATTTCTTGTGATTTTTGACTTTCAAATATTTCAGTAAAGTGACATTTAATGTTGATCTTTGTTGTTTGTTTATATTTCGTCTTCTATCCGTTTAAATTATCTTCATTTAATTATACTTGATAGACCGTGGGTGGCGATTTCGAAAAAATAATTATGGCGGGAAAATTGCTATGCCAGTAAGGGTCTATAGTCTATACTCTGTTCATTTAATATGTTTTTATTTTTTTAATTAATCTTGAATGAACGTATACCTTACAGTTCTATGTAAGGTGATCAGATTTCTGTTGGTGCTAGTTTAATATATACTGAACTGCCGATGTCTTTGAATACATTTTCATGACATCAACGGAACGAAAAGAGACAATTGAAACTTGTTATTACATACCAAAGCAATATGATGTAAAAATAATAAGACTTCGTGGAAAAAAACTAAGGTATATTCTTAGAAACTTGAGTATGCATTCAAGTTGAAACCTGCCATTATGACTGTTACAATATACAGGTCGTAATTGGAAAAGATTCTTTATGTATAGAATTTTTTATAAGTCAGGTGTGTAACCTAGATTACTATGATTCAACATCACCTTTGTTAGGTATATTTCTTTTGTTTGTTATATTTTAAGTTCGTTCTTTATTATTATGTTTTCGTTTACACGTTACACGGTAGCTACAATACGCGCCGCGCGAAAACAGGAGTGTGGATAGCGGCAAAAATTTATGAGATAGTAGAGACATGATTTGCGGGCAGTTTTCACGCGCGGTGCAGAACCAGTATTATTATTTATTTATTAGTCTGTATGTAACTTATTTGGTTGAATATTATTTATGTACCTGTTCGCAATAATGTGGTCGTGAGACTTGCTTGAGGGATAGCATGTGTGTTGTGAACGTGCCCTATGGTATTAAAATATTTATAACGCTGCTTAATGCTAATTGAAAGTGAATTACCTGCTCAGATCTGTCTTATTAAAGATGTAGATAATATTAATGAAATATAGTGTCCTTCAGATAGATTGATTAATTCGCTGGTTGGTAAAAATCGTCATTAGTATGAGAAGATTTTTAATGTTTGTTATTGTTCTTATACAGTGATTTTTACCTGCAAATATGTTAGTCACGTGATAGTTAGGTTTACCATATTGTGTATATTTTTTGTTTGTTTATAATACCCTTTTCATCTTTTTAACCAATATGATACTGGTCGTGTAATAATGTTACAGATTCATAGTGATATGGAAAAAATACCGCGAAAGCGGTTATGCCTGTAATGTTGTATACCTTGTCAAATTCAGACGTCTTTATACAGAGCAATATAAAGTAATGTTTTAATTTATAAGTGCAGTGCATATTTTCTGTATTTTATATGCGAAG
>DWPA01000022.1:0-44847 GCA_018251375.1 Calpodes ethlius
TTGCTATAGTACTTAACAGCACAACAGCTTTTAACTTTCGAGTACTGATGTCGCATTTGAGCTGGTAACTCTTGCTGCTTAATAACTCTGGTCATCAGTAGATTGAATGGAAAGTTGGGCTAAAAGTCTTATTAGTGACCTTAAATTTATTGAGATCTATGTCCGAAATCTCAAGCACTGGCGTAGAGTAGCCAGTCTTTTGGTATAAAAATTATATTACTACAATATACTTTGGTGAGTGTGTGCAAGAATTTCATGGGCTAATTTCCCCCCTCCCCTTTTCACCATCAATCGACAAAGTCATGAAATTTGCAGTTGAGATCTGCGTTGCACACAATGCACGGGCAGGCCATGACCACACTAATAAAGCAATTTTGTATCCTCTGCAGGGCGATGGTGTTTATTGTGCTTGAAGACCATACTGGCTGGCGTTCGTAAGGATTTATTCATATACAAGTCTTGTAACGGATCGACATTTTACATAAGAAGCTTAGCATAAAATGAAGGCACCCTAGCATGAAGGTGACCTTGGGATACTTTCACTTCTTGGATGGTTATCCAATATCCTTTTGGTTAAAAGGATATGTATCTTAATCATCAGGGGTAACGCAAAATTATTTGATTGATTGTTGTCATGGGATGGACAATCGAACATTGATTTAACAACATATATAATTTTCTTAGTTTTAATTTCTTAAAACATTCTTCTGATAAGGGTATTACCATATCATTTATGGCCATTAGGTAATGGTTGCGGCTTAGGTAGTTTTAGTGCGGGTAGGGACAGGGTGTGTGGTATGGTGTGGGTGTGCGGTGTCAACCACAAATAAAGTTAGATTTATGTTTAGAGATCTGGGTATGACGTTAGCAGAAGGGACATAAAAATTTGGGCGAGGGGAGGGGGGGTCCTTGAGAAACCCCGGCCTTTACGAGAGGGGTAGACGAACGAGTGTGTCTGCCACTATGATACGTTTTTTTAGCGCCTAAGCTAGGACTACCCCCTGCGGAGGTGGAGGCGGTGAATGCTCATAATGTAATACTCTCGTATTACGCATACCCACACGGCCGTCCGTGTGGGTTATGTGGAACTCACCAGAGTGGCGCCTACCCACTAAACACCGCCTTGTGGCATCCGACCGAAGACCATTCACCACGTAATATGATCGCGATTCCGACTGGAGGGGCCGGAACGCAAGCAAGCCTACCTGAGGGGTTGGCCGCTGTGAAAATGGGCACTAAGGGCATCTAATCATGGGGACTGAATTGAATTCGGAACTGTATATATGCAAGGGTTGTAAAAAACTTCGATAGCGTGATTCAGGTCGGGCGTGACGTCATCGTATAACGTGTAGCGCGCTGTGCGATGTCACCACAGAATAATTATGCGAAGGCTGAATGTAAATTGGATGTATATCCGGATGGTAGTATTATTAGTGATTTGTTTGTTAAATGGTTTCTACAAATAGATAACCATCGGGTCACTAGATGTTTAGTTAGGCTTCAGCGCTGGACAGTTAAGCCGGATTTGCCAGCTTCTTCGTGACCAGCAATATGTTATTTACGTACGTTACCCAGTAGTCTTGATCTCGAGGATGAATGGAGCCCCAATATCTAAAAAAGTTCTGTGACAAAATTTTCGAAAGGGTTGCAGTGATATGAATAACATTGTCAGTACCTACGAGTACAATGTAAAAACTAAGATAAAACTCGCAAATAACTATCCTAAATCAATCAACGGCCATTTCACGCCATTTATAAAACTTTTTCCAATTCCCGCTACAAAGGATAACTGACTGTTCAATTGGTGTTTTACAATCGGCGGCGCGCGCGGAAAAAGTCCCGCGTGCCGCCGATTGTTTGGGTTAAACGATCAATATTCAATCTGTTATTTTCTAAACAGAAAAAATGTATTCTGTTCGCTGTGGCATATTTTATGGCGGCCGTTGAATTATGAACTTCAGTTAACAAATATATGTATTTATAACTAACTCAACAATTCGTTTGTTAAAACATTCAACAAATTATTTTACTTCCTCCTATTAGCAGCTGTCCCAATGCTACATAATGTGAGGGGTACAGGCTCCTCACTGGCCGATTGCGAATATCTATTCGTCTATCTAGACTTCACACACCTTCGAAAACATTATGAAGAACTCTTGGGTTTCCTCACGATGTTATCCGTCACCGAACCAAGTGATGATAAACTTGTAATACGCACGTGCTTGTAATACGTACGGTGCGTGCAGAATTCGAACTCTACGCTCCCACGTTCGGTATACCAACGTTCGAACCACTAGACTGTTACTGCTATTTACTGCCAGCACAGTTAAAATATTTTACATACATATGGCAAATATACCTTAGCAAGCCGGTGGGATCCAATTGCAAATTATAAACCGAAATAAAATGAATACACTACGCCCGCTACTAAACTTAATGCGGGTATTTAACTTAGCCTTTCAGTTCATAATATAGTCTGTTAAACCGAAGTAGAGGTTACTTTGTTTACAGTTTATTTTCATGTTGCTTTTCTATTGTCAGTACAGTGTAGTCTGGACAGTGTTAGATTTTTTAATATTTTTTTTATTTAATCTCCATAAGATAAGTATGAATTAAATATATGTTTACATTATAACATTCATCGCATATAATACCTACAATTTTTAATATGATACCAGTTCTCACAATAAGGAGAAAGAAAACAGAAACATTTATTTCAAAGACAAAAATGATTTGTTTTGGCGTTATCGATATTTTTTCCTAATTGCATGTGTCGTGGCTGCGGCAAAGTGGGATGGCCTGAAAGTATTATCGAAAGGGTATGTACAAGTAACTTTTATAAACAATTTAAGGTTCCTATTTACGCTCGTCATTTCTTTTTTACATGTTTGTACTTAATTTATAATTTATGACAGTTTGTTACACGACTATTTATTAGTATTTTTCCTCCTATTCTATGAAATATACATTTTGGACGTCACTTTAGTTTCCTTGACAATCCATTTTCACTCCGCTTTGGCAGTTATTATATTAGTCAAAAACTAGTTTTCAGACTTATTTTTTCCACGTGATAATTAGTGACGACAACAACGTAGATAATTTTAAATATACAAAAGCATTACATGAATAATAGCAATATTAATTGGATATGTAATTCGGTCGACTGTCCTGCTAATTGCTGCGGTGTGACTTTTGAATTTGAATAAACATTGTCTAATTTTATGTCACAAACGGTTTGGTCCCGCGCCACTGACCGATGCAGGCGGACCGCAACTGCTGTATTAAACAATCCATGAATGTATTCGAGCGACAGACCGACCTCGATTCATTGTCATGTTTAATATACAATATTTAACGTTACGTACACAAATGCATTACTCCTAAACCTATTATTCATATTTAATTGTGCTTGTAATGTTTAACCAATGTTTATCATTCATTAGTACAGCTTATGTCATGGTTTAATTAGATTAGAATTATTTATTTATAAATAACTAAATCAATTAGGAAATTATTCAAATTTTCAGTAGCCGTCGCTTTTGTATTGTACTACGTTTAGACCAGGTTTTAAACATTGAATTATGCTAAATATGTATAATCGTGTCATTTTTGTGTTTCAATTTGAATACAATTAATTGGATCACATAAACAGAAATATAATAATAATTATAATATGTATGAAGACAGTGGGACTGACATTTGCTTAAAAAAACGGTTAGCACGGTCCTTAAGCACTTGGTTTATTGAAATAATGTAAGTTCAACTTTAATCTGAGTATAACTTAATTATTAAATTTATCTTAACACAATCGCGAAGCAGCATGTGCACCGGACCACTGTTCTTGAAAACATCAATCTGTGACGAGTGGGCGCTGCTTCTTATACTATTTTAAGTATTCAGAAGCCAGATAATTGTTACGTGCTACTTATAAAACACAGGTAGCAGCGCCGTCAGTAGGTAACAAACCATGTACTTGTCCTTTACACGTGCTACCTATAAAACACAGGTGGCTGGCAGCGCCGCCATGTACATAATTATTTTATTAATTATATCTGTTAATTATTAGTCTTAGGCCTGTATTACTTTACATTAAATGCAAAATGAAGTAAAAATATTTACATAGGTAAAAGCTCGTCCATTTTTTTGTGCGTTTTATTCCAAAATGATTTTTTCTAAAATATACCTATACCTTCGAATTACTTTGACATTGTCGTCCCTTACACGTAGTTACCTCACACTCCGGCCGTCCCCGCCACTGCTCACGAGAATTATACAAATGTATACAGGGCGTAACAACTCGACACATATTCCAATGACCTTATTTGACCGGAGATATAAAAAATAAGTTTTATTTTTAAATTCCACGAGCGGTCTTTAAGCTCGCTCTTGCATTGTGGCCCTCGGCGGTTAATTAGTGCGCGTACAGACGACGTAACAAGTCGGTTTTAAAATTTCACCGACATGCTTGCAGTTACACTTAGCGGCTGAGTAAAAAAATAAAATTTTAGTTAGTTTCCCTCTTTTTTTGCTAATTTTAATTTTTCTATGTATATTTTTATTAATTAACAACGACGTTAAAACGTTACACATTTGAGTAACGTGCTGATTTTATAAAAATAAACTGAGAATATTTTGAATTAAATAAACGCAGCTCATAACGGCTATTTATATATTAACAGTTGGCGTCAGCAGCCCGGTCACGTGATCTCCGGTTTACACCAATGGGCATGCAGTTTTGCAACCTTAGACTCATTACAAGATTCAATGAAAAACGGCAGGCAGTTCACGAAAGCTCCGTTTTTATTTTACTAAAGATAATGTTACAAATGAAAAGATTCGCACACAACGCAACTAGTGGAAGGGCGCGTGGGGGAGCGACTGGCAAATTACCGTCGCTTGCGCATGACGTTATTGTACCTACTCAGCGATAAGCATCTCTGCAAGTTCATTTCTCAACGCCCAACTGAATATAACTGAGAGGATAACAAAAAAGAGCAGTGTTCTTAATATTTTACAGGTAGAACTTCCGACCGACCTATTTTTCACTAGCAATTTAGTCATCTTAATTCATCTTCTCATCTTCTTTATCATCTTAGTCATGTTTCCAATTAACTTACCCCTAATACTCAAGCTGCAATATCTAATGCGTCAATCTCGATGCTGTACGAGAGCTGTACGTTAACTTGCAGATTACGTTCTTTAACGCGGAACGAGGTTGAGCTGCTAATTACGTAATTTTAGGTAAACATATTACTCATCATCTTTCGTTCCACAGTAACATACGTATAATTGTTGTGAAGTTAATATGATCAACTCCATAATTGGAAGCAAGAGTGCTTGGTTTGATTCTCAGCCGGAGCAAACTTTTAAATGATGGATAAATGTTTGTTTTTGGGTCCTGGGTCATAGTAATGTCTAATTTAGTTTTGTCAATACCACTCACGGGACAAGGAAGATTCCCTGAACTTAAATAAGTTCGGGGGATATAACTGTTTAAACGTTAAGCATTTATTTAATAAATAATTATCTTATCTTTAATTAAATAATCAACTTAAAAACGTTTTTAGATACTGATAATTACGTTAATCGTAAAAAACAATAGTGTAAACAGTAACTCTGCATGGAATTGGAATACCTCCAACATCGGGGGCCCAAGCACATTGCCACTACAAACAAAACATCTAATATCCGTTATTGGCAGATCGTGTTGCTGCAAATTAAATTAAAAACTATTGCCAGCGGCAAACATTTTATGATAATTGTTTGTTGGCATTACACGCTATCATTTGGGGGCTATGTTAACACTATTTGGAATTAATTCACTTGCATTAGATGTATTCACAGTAGACTGACTATGGTACTACTTCAATGTATTCTGTAATGATTTAACATATCAAATTGTCAAAGAAAGATTACCCACTAACGTTTGAAACAACTTAATATTTTTGTCTAAATTCGGAGACTAGTTACACATACATTGCTGTATAACTTAGAAATGAATGTTAGTTTTTTTAAATAACACAGTAACGTATGACGATTTAGTTTTTGAATTAAGAAAATTCTAATACGAGTTAATGTATTAGTCTAGTTCATAATTCCCGCGCTGGACTAGAACCCATTCTTGTTATCTCATAAAGTTGTAATTTACTATGTTGGTTCTGATGATTACCTTTTTATGATTGCATGACCTTTATTATACGCAGCTTTATTATGTCTTTTATGAAATTATTTTGATGTTTTGCCGACAAAGAAGGTAGTATGTAAGATCGGAAGATTGGTTTTGGTGATAATGAGTAAAACAACTGAATTGTTGTTCAACTTTTACGAGATTGCATTAAGAATAACCTACTCAATAAACAACATTATATCAAGTGGACTTTGCGGTGATATTTATATTATTATATATGTCGAAACGCGTTAGTACGGGAGTGTAATTGACTACTAAACACAAGCGTGACGTACCGCGGTTTGTCAGAGTCTAGACGGAAGTTCAAGCAAGATGGCACGGTGGACACAGCACCGAAGGGAGCTTATTCCATCTTGAGACGCCGTGCGAACAACATCTGCCTTGAACCATCGTTTATTTGTAACCGTTTTGATAAATTTAAATTAAAATCAGTTATTTCAGTAGTTCTGGGCGCCTATCATTTCTCTCTACAAATATACCAGTCCATCATGAACGGAGGTCAGGATTCTCCATTAGATTAGCATCCTGATCCGATATATAGATTACTTTGCTTAGCCAGTATTATATTCAAACGCTTGCATCTAGAAGTTATCATCTCCCGATACTGAATAGATAATTAAACCCACAACATTTCTTTACGACTTGATCAACCTTAGTTACTTAGTCTTGTTCTGACGTGGCGCTCGGAACAGGTACGCGATATGTTTGCCCCATTATAATAACAACATGTAAATTAATCACCCTGTGTTCTGTAAAAATAAGTTTAAAATCCTGCTATATTATGGTTTTAAAGGATATTATATAAATTTTCTCCAAAACGTTCTCCATATTGTTCTGTTCTCCATAATGTTCTTGACGGTGTGTGAAGTTTACCAATCCGCACTTGGCCAGCATGGTGGACTATGGCCTGTACCCCTCACATTGTGTGAGAAGACCCGAGTCCAGCAGTGGGATAGTTATGGGTTATGATGATGATGATGATGATATTAATGTTAGTGGTTATTTCATTATATTCAAGTCGTTATTGATGCATGTACATGTCCACCAACCTTGTTAGATACCAACCGTTTTCTTATATAAAGCATGAAACATTTTTCAGTCAGCTACTTACATAATATAATTATATTTTCCTTCAACCATAAAACGTGGTAGGTCCATATTACCAGTTAGATACACGGAATAACAAGTTAATCGCAAAATTTGTGACAATTACTAAAACAATCAATCAATATATACTCCACGAATAACAAAAGTACTCTCGTCTGTTATGTTTTCACAAGAAAATTAATAATTACATCCCATTCAACCGGAGACACGGTAGGGTCTTGCGCATGGTACACTTTAAACATATGTATAATTTATTCAACTTAAAACACTGATAAATATGCACAAAAATTGAACATTTTGCAAAATTTTATGCATACGACCAATTTAAAAACTAAACAATTTCTAGTTTTAAAGGATTCTTACATCTAATATAAGCAATATAAGAACAGTTTCTTTATTATTTTTATCGTACATTGATCCGTATATTATACACTAATAATAAGTGAAACTTGGCACATAGTCAGCTATGTACAAGCAATACACAGATAAAAAAGAAGGCCACGATTTATTTTCTTGATATTTATAAAACGAATTAAAAAAACTCAAGAGATGCTTTTACCTCGCAGTTTGGCTTTAATATTTTATAAAACTAACTAGTTACCATCTCCGACTGAACAAATGTACAGTACTCTGCTCAGTAAGCTTATTGGCTATTCTAACTTATCGCGATTTCATAAACCCGCCTCAATGCATTCGTAATCAAATTCGCAGCGTGACTCAAAACATGGTAATCACGCATTGTGATATAACTGAAATTTGGTATTAACGTAACCGCAGCAGCCACAGTAAATTCTGTATAATCCGAGCATGTTCAAAGACAAAGGGCAATTGTAGCTGAATTCATAATGCTTGCAAATCCTTTCGCAATACTCACTCTGCTATCCCTGGCCAGCATATTACATGGCCAGATGCAACGTCCAGTAATAAGGCTATCGGACTTGCACAAAGCAACACACAGGACAAATATCGTCCAAATCAAAGATTACGTAGCATGGAATAATGAAGAATATATCAAGAATGGCGTCCGATGTGAAGTAGTCAATGTCTTGGGAAGAATGCAACGTGTTTGTGATCATATACTGACTCAACGGCTTCCTTTAAAACGGATCACGACGACCAGTACTATGGTTCCTGGGGGTGAAAATTATTATGATTTGACGCCAGAAATTACATATGAAATCGAAGAGAAGTGTAATGGTTTAGCTAAATGTAAACTTCATGCTTGGATTACTAAGGGTACAACAACGAGTCGGACCACACCCAGCACTGTGGCCCCCGCGTTTAATAAAGTTGCTGAACAAATTAAAGATATAACACTTGAAGTTGAAGAAATTTGTAACGGGCGAGCTAAATGTAGAAATCATATTTGGAATTGAAGAAAATTTTACAGGCCTTTTCTACAGAATTACTAATTATATAAGCGTTAAGATCTATACGAACACGTTAAATTATGAAAAAAATGTACAGCTTTTTAAGAACAGAGCGAGCAGGAGTGTGAGATTTGACATAGCTTAAGTTTACATGGAAAAGGGACGTAGAAAAATAATATTTAAATGTACCTAGCATAACACGAATATATATGTCACAAATAAATTTATAAAACATAATTAATCACACCTTATTGTCAATGTGAAGTGACCGATGGACAAAACGGATTGTGCTTTAATTTTTGACTGTTGAGTTATACTTAATCTTTGTGAAGTAAAATAATAACTCATTAATTGTTCGATTTTATATTATTACACTACTTTAGGATTACTTTTTTAACTTAGTTCAGAGTCTATGCAACATACTTTAGCACAAGTTTACTAGTCAATATTAAATACCTTGTAACTTATGTTGTAAAAACAAAGTATTCTTATTGCTATTCTTTAATATACAATACATATGTAAGACGTATAGGTAGCTACATGTTTGTCCAAAATTTAAATGTGTGTTTTCAATTACAGTTTGTGGCCGACAACACGCTGGTGACGCCCCTGGTGTTGCCAATGTCTGTGGGCGACGGTGATCACTTACCACCTGGTGACTCGCCAGCCCGCTTGCCTGCTCAGGCTATAAAAAACAATTAGAGTGAGAACGACATACTTCCTCGCTCTTCAGACACCTACTCTTACTGAAGTGGTTGTGGTATTAGTGATGACTTAAGTAAAGGAGGATCGTTATTACTCCTAATGAATCACTGTCGATGCAATGCCGGTTCTTCAAATTCTATTGGTGCGTTGGAAACACATTCAATAATGGAACACTTTGTTACTCTTTTAATGGTGTCTATCCAGCGCGTGAGTGCTCTGACTTGAAATAATTTGCTTTCTACTTTCCACTGTATCACAAGATGCACCACAGACCTTTCATTGTGGAAGATGTGACCAAAATACTTAAGTTTTCTCACCATGATGATAGCTGACCACCTCTTTTTGATTTTCAATTAAAATTCTATGATAATATTGTAAGCAATTTACCTTGTCTCGATGATCATTATTTATAAATATCAACTGTACCAGCGGGACTATTAATTATTATATGTACCCGGACGTTTCACACATTGCACAATTTCAATTTGGGAATATATTGTTTTCTTCTTTATCACCTGTAACGGCCATTTTTAATGTTCCGTTTTTGCCAGTCACCATTGCGTCTTTTGGGATTTACGTCACAACGATCAAGTAGGCAGCGTACGTGAGGAATACGAAGATAGGATTTACCCACGTCCGCGCAAATACGCACTGAAGTATCGTAATAAATGTGAAAATGCTTCAGAAAAACATACTTTTTTATGAGCTGAACAAATAATTAAATTATATTATTTTTAACTCCCACCTCAAAAGACGTATGTTAGAAGTGATCCATTTTGATTTCGTTTTTGAAGGGTGTTAATAATCATCAATATAGACATAAATGTGTAGTTCTTCAATCCGCCAAGAGATGGCTCTTTTATATTTTGTGACTAACTCACGCTGTTAAAATTTCTTAGCTAAACTGTAAGGGCTGGAAAAACCAATTACTGTGGCCTTCAGTAATATACGAAATAAATAGTGATTCTCCCTACAGCCGTTTTAATTTCTTTAGTGAATTTCTTGAATCAATGTGATCAAACGTAGCTAAATTGCGTTTTAAGTGTGTGCTAAGAATGGACAAAATCTGTGTCAGGTCTGATCAATCGACTATAATGATATTAAAATGGCACGATAAACCAGATCTGATGTTCACGCAGCATCACCTGAATCAGGATACTCACCTCACCTTCTTCTAGCAGGTATCAAAGCCTCAATGAATGGGTGACAAATAAAGAGTACGTGTGTGGATTTTCTAACGCGAGTTTATTTTTTTAAGTATAACTACGTTTTCATTTTATGCAATGAAATAGTAACCTGCGCAAAAGATGCTCACAGGACCAAAATAGGTAAACGTTAGGTATTTACTATTTTGCGATATATTAGTGAAAATATGAAGAAAGAGGATTTACCCTCGTCAGGTAACCGACGTCACGATAATAACTGCGAGCATCCGAGATACGAAAATACATTCATCTTGTGGTCTCTTCAGAATATTGGAACTTATCAATGTTGAAATAATATTTTTGTAAACAGCTACAGAGTCACTGTCTTTGGGTAAAGCTAATATGGAATCACGATATATAAACAGTTGGTGTAGCTAATGTAATGGTTTTTTGACTGAGCGGCCATTCCAAGTTCATTGAACTTTTAGCAAAGATCCAAATTATGCTTTTTCTTTTCAGCTTAATCATTTACTTTGTAATGTATGTTGTTAAGTACATCTCTACATAAAATATATACGTACAACATAGGTTTAAAAAAAATTTGAATTCTAAAAAAAATCACCATTTCAAAGAAAAGTACATTGTTCCTAATTGTTCCTCCTTTGCTTGTTTGTAAAATAACTATTTGAATTAAATTAAGAATGACACATAAATTCATGAACATTCTTACCCTCCCCTTGTGACTAAGGACACTTATTAATGCATTTTCCACTACCCAGCTTCAGTACAAAGCATTTGGTGGGCAGCTAGAAATTCTTATGCCTCCTCAAAATCTTCATAACTTTACAAGACATGTTGATTTTATCCTTGTCGACAATATGTTTTTTTCTAAGTAGAAGCTGCATAGAGACGTAACTTTTTGGTCCATTTAATATAAAAGATTAGGTCCTACATTTACCTTAAAACGAATATTGTTTAATTTTCCATATTGCGTAATCAGATACCAATTTGCGAAACGCCTTTGACTCCGACATCAAATAACGCTGAAATTTAATAGCTGTAAGATTAAATGAAATCTTTAGAATGTTAGACTATAGCTTAGCAGTGAATATTATTTCGAAGAGTTCGAACTTTTGATTAAAACTGATTTAATCAGCGTAACTATAAATAGTCCGTCCATCGGAACACTTAATTCACCTCGGTGAATTAACCTAGATGAATTAAGCCTACGCCACCTTTTAGAATATTTATTGTTTCGGCTTCATCCGTTTGTAAGCGTTACGTTCTAAAAGGAGTTCAATATTAGGTAATGATGGATAAGTGATACGGCATTTGTTTTATAGAACTTGTTATATTCAGACTACTCGGGTTTAGAACTAATGATCCAGTGAGAGGGTCAGTGACTAAGATAATAGTTAACGGAATAGAGATGTATCCCTTGTTTGGAGTCCATCTGAGACGTGGAGTGCAGTCGCAACGGATACCGAATAGGTTAAAAAAAGAGTACCCTACCCCTCGATGTGATTTTTGTGTAAATAGCTGCTAAATACAACGTACCCATTAGGTACTTGGTATATACTTAGACATCACTGATGCGTTGATGCCCAAGAAAGAAAAGGATTGAAAGAAAACTCCCGGAACACAACGAGGCGGACAGGAGCGAAAAGGTAATAATACCAGTGACAATATTAATGGCGCGTTTATAATATTGATAATATAAACGTTATAGTTCTATTATTAACCAGCTTTGTGCCGTCGACAAGGAGGACTGTAACACTAATTAGTTAATTCATTTATGTTTGTGTCACCTCTTACACAAAAAGTTAGACAAAGGTGAAACATTGTGCCAAATAACTTTAACAGATAAGATTCTATAAAAACATCCACGGGGACTAAGTATTAATTTTCACATAAATCGAACATACGTGGCAAATATTTCAACCCACCCTTTGGGAATAAATTTAAAATCAAAGCTCGTTTTTTAATAAAGACAAGGACGACATCCCGGTTAGTGGGCAAGTGTATCAACACGGAGATAGAGAGTTGAATTATTAATAAACAAGCGACGCGGCGACCAGCTGCGTCCGACCTCCGTCACGGCGGACGGACAAGCGGATTACAATATTTCCAGTTTTTCGGTACCAGCCGAGTTGGCAGGGGAGGGCATTAAATGGTGTTTAGCTGTAAAGCCTCGCACATGTGAGTGTTATTAAATAACAATGTCGGACGTGTCGATGCTATGTCCTTGAAAAAATACTGTTAAGCCGGATGGAAAGTTAGATGAACTTATTTTGTAAAAGTTATCACAAGATTTTTTCAAGTTGTCATATGTCTATTATGAAAATTATTGGCAAAATTATTAAACTATTTTTTCATGTTCTATTTAATGGTATATTAGCAGAAATATGGTACGTTACCTAAGATGACACTGCTAAAGCTAATGATATGATGGTCTTGGATGATAGGTATTGCATTACGTTACCAAATTAAAAAAGATATTGTTAAGTTTATTAACTACTTTGCAACAAATTTTAAGGACGATAAGTGTATTTAAAAAGTACGAGTAAATTATAATGATGTTAATACTATGTTTAAAGGAAAAACAATTAGTACATATTTTGATTTATTATCATTGCATGTTGTAGGAAGGTGGAATGTGCAAAGCTTTGTTGAAGTATATACGAACATAAATTATGCTTGTGAATTATAAGTACTAAATCAAAGGAAGTACAGGAAACATTGCTCGCGATCCTCCAAACAAAAAATAATAAAAATGATTAAACGTTAAACCTCAGCAACGGATGCATAAAGAAGCAATTATTCTGTTTGTCAAGTTGCAAATACAATATTTCACAGTTAGTCTTTGCGTCTCGTTTTAATGGGCGGTTGAACTTAATTGGAGTAAAATTTAATAGGCACTGGCGAAACTTTCAGCCTGTTTAAAAATAACAGCCTTTTGGAGGCATGTTTCCTGCTAAGCAGAAAAAGTTTAAAGTATTTAACTCAAAGTGAATTGCGGCTGGGGTTCGTCCCGTGTCAATGCGACAGACAGACGATGTTTTATTATCATGTTGTTTATTACGTCCACTGCATAAACGTTTCGAAGATAATGAAACAAATTCGTAAAGCGCTAGTATTTGCGCATAGATTTTTGAAAATGTTTCTTTTGTGAATTTATATAATGTAACTGTTTTGATTATAAATTAAAACATTTGTAACATCTATGACATCACTACATGTGATCACTACAGTACATCCCTAATATTAAGTTATATGTGGTGTCACTTTTCCATTTTATCGCTTAGAAATACGTAGGTACATGATTGTTACTTGTAATACGTTGTTTACAGTTAATTCCCGTAGTTATAAAAACACAATATTATCAACATCGATAGCGTAGTCAATTGAAATTCTGAAAACGTTTCTAAATTACACAACACATCCTAGAAAATAAAATTTTATTCCTATCTTCACACGTTCAAAACAATAACTTTAACTTTTTATGAATATGTAGTATAAAACCTCCTAACTACACGACATCTAAAACATCTTTAGTAAAAACAAACCATTTCAACATTATTTATTAACGTAATAACGGAACTTTTTATCCCTTTTATTACGCTCAGGTTTCCCTCACATTCAGGATAGAAGGTGTCCTATAATTTGAATCATAATAACAACCTTATTCACAGAAGCGCCAATAGGTCCACGGCATGTGACGACAAATAAAATCAAGTTACATCGCGATGTAACTATACCCTAGAGCACTAGAAGATGGGCCGGTGCACGGTGTACGATGTACGATGTACTTATTTTAGACGTAAGTATATCATACATCACGTCGTAACATGGATCGCGGTTATTTTCGTTTTTTGATGATTAATATGCATAATATTACAGTTATAAAGCTTATATACGTAAACATATTTCATTTTACAATTATTTTTGTAAAATATAACAGATGGAATATTACTTTCACTGTTCGATTGATCCAGTTATTGATGCTATAGATAAAAATCTCGTAAGAGACAAAAGAGTACTGATGTTATCTATTGGTAGTATTTCCAAGAATACTAGCAAGAACAAAGACACGGGCCGAGCAAAAAGTGGGAAGAAAGAAAAAATACTGTCCGTCAAGCCTTCAGCTGAAATACTTCAAGTCAGGCGTCTAACTCAAGAAAGGTAGTAGCGTGCGAAAATGACCATACATCAAATAAAAATATAATTTTCATAATTTATAATCATTAAACAAATGCTTCAAATGTCTGCCAATCCGTACTTGGCCAGCGTCACCACGTTACGACTACGCTACGCTAGTCCACCGACTACGGCCTTTACCCCTCACATTATGGGAGGAGACCCGAGCCCAACAGTGTAAAAGTTATGGGTTGTGATAAACAAATGCTTTGCTAGTACCATTAAGCAGGGAACCGGCGACTATAACTCTTACGCCAGCCTAGACTGCTGGAATAGGATAGTGGTCAGTATTCCAAGAATCCCCAATACATTTAAATTTGAAAACTCACGAATTCTGCGCCTCAAAAGATTATCTGGCAACCGTTACATAAAACGACTGAATATGAATAAAATGTTCAAGTATTAATTCACAAAGTGGCGCCTTCGGGTTGTACCCGCGTCAGATGGAAGGGACGCATATCCGGATTATAATAGTGCGAGAACTGTCACTGGACAGTTTTTGTTACTATCTCATTATTGCTTGTGTAAAAGACTTTTCTATAATTGTATCATTTAGATAAGCTCAAATCAAATATCCTAAATTCAGTCAGGCGCCTTTTAAATCAATAGAAGCGAATACAGCGACGCATTCATTCCCTGAATATCTATTATATACTTTAAATAAAACTCCTATTTTATTCCTAACAGTAAATGAAAGGACGTTACAGATGAAAAATCAAAGAGTCAAAATTATTATGCAATTGATTTTGTTGTAATTGTCACAAAATAATAAAACTACACGAAACAAAGTAATTAAAGTATTTAATCTTAGTTTTACAAGTAAAATATATTCGTTGTCAACTTATACATAACGCTACATACAAATACACTGAAATAGAAATTAAAAAATAAACTGGCAGATGATTTTTTAATAAAAACGTATATCTATCTGTTTATCGATCAGCTTTTGAAGGTCCACTGCTGCACATAGTTGAGGAAGAAAGGTCCTTGAATGGCGTCCACGTCGCGGAAAAAGGATCGTAGGTCGTCCAGCGTGTATTCGCTAGATTCAAAATGCTCAGGACCGGTCTGAGTGGCGCAAATTTAGGGAGGCCTTTTTATGTATAGTTTAAGTAAATTAAGAATTTATGTTACACGGGTGACGTAAACGGCTACGACAGTTTTTTATAGCGGTTGTTTGCATAAACTATAATTTAAGACATTTATTTTGTGAACAATATTTTTTTTTAATCTTTAAACCGTGTTTTTAACCCCGCTAACGTCTTATAAAACTTCTCACTGTGTAACTAATAGACGCTTCCTATCAATACAACTAAGCGCATTCATAAGTCATCCCTTTCTTGCAACTTCAGTGCAACTCACTTTGAAATTTAATGGTCTTGTATATATGAAACATGAGCTTCGCGCAAGTTCTCAACTTAAGCGCTGAACTTGCCTCAAACTTAAAAACTCACAACCATTTCCTAATTGCCTGTCAAATATTGCTGCCTCAACAAGTAAGTTTAGTTTGTTGGCTCATTCTTGCATAACGTACTAATTTTGTTGAATGCACCGATCGCTTATACCGTAAATTCTAAATACCGTAGATTTTAGAAAGAAAGGAAAACATTTATTACGTAAGAAAATCGCTGGAAGTCATTGTGTTCTTCAATATATTCTAGTGTGGTCAATAAAGTTTATAAATAAATAAATCTATCGAACTAACATATGGATGTATCTAAACGTCTTACTATAATTGTTAAATTACTTCAGATTTTCATTTGGATTATTTTACACTTTAGATTTTAAAATATTTAAGGAGATCATAAGGTTTGGTACGAATTATCTTATATTTTCTACTATATACGTGAGCGACGAACCATTAAACCCTTAAACACGGGGATATAAACGATATACTTGCTGATTGGAGTTCCTTCTAGCGTGTTGTATACCTAATCTGTTTCGTTAAATATACTCATAACACTCAAAACACTATCGATGATTTTGCCTGCCACCACATTTACACGTTTTACAAAAAATGCAACTTTACATACGAATTGCAAAAAGCACAATTATTACAATAGAAATTTGTTAAAGAATCACCTACCGATAAAACAAATTCATTTTTATATTCAAATGTCGATTTGACATTCAGGATAGCAAACATTTATCTAAATTATTCAATTATTCAAGCATCAATTTGACAATCACTGCATTGGCTTTTTGAATGACGCCATTATGAGAGGAAGACAGTGCGAGTTACATTAGCAAACCAAATCACGATTTGACGCCATGAAAAAACAAGAAACGAGCCCTTTACAGAAATTAACAAAGGAACTTCGTAATTAACTAGCGATTTGCATAGGATTTGCGTAGACTAATTGGAAGAATTTGAGTAAAAGAAATTTACTTAATGGATACCTTGAATTCTAAAAAGATGTAATGGAAATAACTTGGGGTGCAGCTGTTAACTAAATTAACCTTTATTTCATTGAAGTCAACTTATTTAAAGTCTTATTTAATTATTCATTTGAAGTACAGTGTGTTTGTTGAAGTACAGCGTCAATTTAATTATATCATCCGACTAACCTCCCATCCCACCTGATGGACCGTGGCCCTTTCGCTCACACTATGCGATGAGATACGGATGATAATTTTCGGTTCCGATGATGATACCTAATCAAGATTCTGGTAACTCCTAAACTGTTGTAAACTTGCGGATTTGTTCTAGCTTGCCTTGTTTGTAGAGGCCAAGCTTTACAGGGAGTAAATTAAGTTAGGAATACAGTATGAGCACGTTGAATTCCCGTCTACAGTCACCCACTTATAAGCTATTGTTCAGGTGAGTGAAATGATGACTGCTTCCCCATAATACGTTCCCGTAGAAGTAAATCTAACTGACTAACATTTTATCCAAAATCATTTTTATTGCTTTATCATTAAAATTTACTAAATAGAGTATTCTAATTTATAATATATTACGTGTAAAATCCTTCGTATTGTATCTCCTTCACACAAAAAGTTAGTGATTTTTGTAAAAAATACACTAAATTGCGATTTTCTCGAAAGTTGAAAATTGTTAGTTAGTTATTGTTTTTCTATGGCGACGATATATTTTAGCTGTAAATAAATTATTTATGGTGGCGCCAAAATTGGTATATACTCTGTAAATGAATTTTAATTATTCCCGCCAAAATTAACATTCTTCGTAAACTCATTTCGTAATATTTTTCTATTGTTCGTTATGGCGCTGCAAATCTTTCGTCAAAATTAAAAAATCCTATTCTTTGTTTCTTTCTGACAAGCGCACTTTAATATGTTGAAATCATTCACATCTGGATGAATTGAAATAAGAAATCTATACTGATGCAGCGAGTCTTTCCGCCGACCGTAAATGCAATACGCGCCTATAAATAAATCCACTCTGCTGCAAAACCGCAACGCTGAAGTAGCATTCGATGGATAAATCCATCTCGCCGTATCGTCGCTCCCGCAAGTGTAATATTTCGATAAACTAACTTAAATTTAACTGTGCACTGCATAGTAAACTAATTACACTATATTCATCATGACAAGTGCAAGGGAAGATTTGAGTAGACATTGACGCAAGAGACGGCAAGAACATGCTAGCGCTAGTTTAGATAAATTATTTTTATTCCCCAAATTAGTCAATTTACTCATATAGACTAAAGCCACAGCCAGCCCAGGCTTTAAAAATCGCACCTACCAATCTACAATAAACGGTACAACCTTTTTATACTAAAAAGTTAAATGACGTAAAGAAGTTTTTTTTTCTTCTTTTCTACAATGAACGGCGTTTAACAGGAAGCAATAACTTTTTTTTTAAAGAGAATATAAATCAAAGGATTTTTTAACGTTCTCAGAAGATATAGTATCAACTTTTCACGAGATGTCGTTTAAGCGCATTTTTGTATATAACACCGTCATTGAGACGGGCCATTCTATCATTCAATCATAAACGTTCACCCGTCACTCTTTGGCACATATTTTTTTCTTAAAACTTGGGGCACTTAATATTATTTGTGATACATATTTTTTATTACTCTTAATTGATGTTGTAACAGCAAAATCCAACGATCATATGAAACAATGAGTTCAGGAGTAAAAACAGTATTTAACATATTAAAACGTAAACCTAGCTCGTCCATGGCATATGACATATTCCGATTCAATCCATATTTTACCACATTTTTTATTCCAATGACCATGACATTTGTTGACTATCCAAAGAACACCAAAATCAAAAACAGAGACATCGTAAAACCTCTTTTTAAACTTAGTATTTTAATTTATAATAAACGAATTACTAATCCAAGTCTTCCCTGCCACCCTACCGGTCCTTTTACTTTGAAACACAAGTAGCTTAAAACATCGGAATATCCAAATACAAAGTGAAATGAAATTATTTAAACCGCGTGTACAATCGACAATGCATAAGCTTTTAATTTCCGGAAACGCATTGAAGCCGCACTGGCTGAATGCAGCTCTCAATCCGCTGAATGTAGATTTTTTGTGACAATCAGAATCAGTTATGTGTTCGTATGCACCAATACAGATATTTCCAAATTAATATATAATAGAATGTTGTTTTCAGCTTAATATTAACCGAGGTCTTTGACCTAGGAACATCTTCATCAGCTTACCCGTTGAAATGAACCATAATACTTTCTAAAAGATAATCCGTCGATCCATCAACCTTTGATTGTCCACAGTTGGACATAGGTCTACCCTAATTTACATCACTTAGCCTTCCGATTCTAGTGAATGTCCTCTGTTTTCTTCAGGACTTCAGTCCACCTGGTTAAGGGACATTAAAAGATAATAAAAAGCATTTACTCTAACTGTGTGTTGAGTTTATCTAACTTAACAAGGTAAGTACCAGCAAAATCATCTGAGAACTTCCGACTTAGTAATCTGTCTGGTGGTTATTCCAATATACTGACAAATTCTTAGAACCTTAGATAATAACAATAATATGCTTAATTTACCATAATCAAGATATTATGTAGAATCCTGACACCCCGAAAAAGAGATCCTCGGTCAAGGAAATTTTGTAACTTATGTTTCGTAAGTTTTAATGCCTGCCAGACGTCTCCAATATTCAAATTAATTTGTTTCAGATAATCAAAATCCATTTCAGTAAACATAAATTGCTTGGCTACTGTTAAACTACGATAAAAAAAGGAAACGACGGTTTAATATCTTTGTACCTCGAATCATGATTACATGCTTAAATAAGGTTTTGGGTATTATCAATGTGTAACCAAGACCAAATTAATGTAAGTACTTCTTTTATCTATTTTAATGTAATGAAATACAGTAACAAAGGGGGTGGTTTTTAGATACTGCAAGAGGAAGTTCCGTTAAATTTCATTTGATATAATTAATTTAGAGACGTATTGGAAATTAACGAAGTTATGTACAATGTTTAAAATGTTTCGTTATTTAATTTTAATAACTCAGCGGACCTTTTTTATGGGATGTTAAAATGGCGGTAGCCAACGCGGGGAATAAAAAAAAATAAAAAAGAGGCGGGGTGTTTTTGACGGGAAAAGGAGGAGGGCTAAAAAGTTTCCTCGGATATAGAAAATAGAAACGGAAATAGAAAAATAAATGGAAAAAAATAAAAAGTTAATAAAAATTGGAGTTTATTTGAAGTTACCCTTATACCACTTATGTATATAGCCGCGGCTTATACCACTAACTCTTCAGTGAGGAGATAAAGGAGGTATACCACCACGTCTAATTTTCATAAAAACTTCAAATATGTGTGAAAATAACATGTTGAATTTGTAAAAAACGTATTTTCGGGGCGTAGTTCCTGGTCGCGGTTTGTGGTGGGAGTGAAGTAAAAGAAATATCCTATTGTCTATGGTAAGTAAGGTCGTAGATTAGGTAAGCTTTAGCATCTATATATATTTAAATGATTATTTGTCTGTATATCATTTATATAATCGTAAAACATGCCATCATCATGGGATGATCTTTAGCAAAGTTGTTGTGCATGAACACACGAAGGTTTCTAAGTTAGTATGACCAATTTTGGACAGATGGCGCCCACAGTCACAATATGTCGAAATGAAAAAATCAATAAAATGACTCAAATGAAATTTAATATTTATGTAATGTCTTTCCTTCAAATGTATCTTACTTGTTGGCGTAGCAATGCGCGCAGGGTGCAGCTAGTTTGAAATAAAAATCCATATCGAATTAAATTCAGAGTTTAGTACGAACGAAAGTAACTCACTTCCAGTCGCACATCGAGATGACAGTTGACACACACATTTGTACTATGTAAGGTAACCATTTTAATTTAAAACAGCATTTAGATAGGAAACAACGTAAGTAATTTTAAAAATTTACCGGCTTCTTATAATCACGTTCTAAATAAATTATAGCATGGATTTCTAAATTATTTGCAAATAACTTTAAAAAATTACGATTAGATGCTAAAAGTCTTAAAAGCCTCATAATACTCTTTTTTAAAGTACCGTTTATAATTAAAATATCATAAATGTAGGAAAATAATATTAATATTTTCCATTCAATATACTCGGAAGACAAGGATTTCATTGTATCATGGTACCTACAAGATCCTACAAAGACCAACTTACTGCAATAACAATCGGTTATCCCAAGAATCAAGTGCGCGGGCTGTGAGCAATTAGTACCTGGTTATATAGGTATTGCGCAGAGATCTACAAATAATATCGAATGCGAGACATGACTCCCGAGCGGGTCGGAGCGTGACTGGGGCTGCCTGGGACTAAGTACCGGTACCCGCAGTCTTTAGACCGCGCGTGTATGCTAATGAGTAGGCGACGCGACGGAGCTATTCTGGACATTGTTACACAAAATTATTGCCCACTGATCACCTGGCCTCGGTTCGCTTTGAGAAACAATCATACTTGTATTGTAACATGCGTTTTACGTGTTACAATTCTTCAAAATAGACGTATATTATTTATTATAATAGACTTACAAAAGTTCCTAAAATACAAATTGATATTTACGTTATTAATAAAAAAAAACTTATACAAAAGTATTTGATGTCCGGACACGTTTGGCCACTTCCCTATTTACCAAAACGAAAAATTCTTTGTGTTATTTCAATTATCGGCAAAGGAAGTCTATGGCTCGGGTTAAGACAGAAATTTAAGTCTCTGCAAAAATTAATATTTTCTTTCTATTTCCCGTGGGAATTCACTTATTGCAGATTTTTTTATGCAGTTCTGGTACCATAATTTGTTTAAATAAATACCAAATCAATATAATCTAATTAATTAGTAGAAATTATTTTTTCTAAAATATTATTTTTTTCATGCATTCTCCTTTATCTATAGATGAATGATTAAAATACTCATTAAAATAAAGTATACCAAGGTCTCAAATTAAAAACATTTATTACTTAATAAAACAAAATAAAATTAATCGTAACAAGAAGTAATTCATCAATATTATCAAGAACTAGAAGACGTTGCGCAACTAAGTTTAAGGTTTTTTTTATATCATAACAATAATTAGTAATGAATGTGATACATAGATGTACCAGTGTAGTGGAGAATTCCTTCTTTATAAAATATACGTCTGCAGACCGCAAAGTTAAAGTATGGAATAAGCGCCGCGCAAGACACGGGTTGCAGTTCCGACGGCGCACTCGAGCAGCGTTGCAACTTTTATTGGAAAACTTGCCCCGAATTTACATGTCCCGCACATTATTAAAAACGCTTGTAAAAGTTTAAAAGGCGCTCCAACTAGAACGTTGCTCTCAACGAGAATTTGTTTCATTCAACTGAAAATATATTTTTTGTTTATGAAACAGCATACTTTCAAATCTATTGTGATATTTTGCAACTTAAATCACATTCGTTTTATCACAAAGTAAAAAGAAATATTACAAATTAGATGTTAATTAATAACTTTACTGAAATCGGAATCAAAATAATATATTTTAAGTAGTTTTTCTTAGCAAAAAAAACAGCTAAAGATTCACTAAGCTAAATAGCTCACCGGCTAAGAAAGAAAAGTGAAAAAGAAAAAAAACGAACTCTGACCATTGTATATAATTATAATATATATAATATACAATAACAAATACAAAATAATATAGATTATTTTTGTGAGTACATATTGTACTGGTTATGACAAATAATGTTGTTTAACGTGATGTGAGTAGAAAGTCATATAAATTAACTACCAGACCCTCTAAGACTGTGCTTAGTTATAAGTTAATTCAAATTCCTTGAAATTTCTCATTTCCACGGAATTTCTCGCTAATAGCTACGAAACAAAAAAACGGTCGACAAAGATGACAAAGTTACTGAACTATTTCGTTTGAGAAACCCTTCTTTTACAATTTGTCTCCTCATTTTTTGTTCAAGTGTTTATTATCTTTGTGAAACTTAATACATTCATTATAAATATTATTTGATAAACTACAATATCTATTAGTGTTGTCTCAACTACAATATTATTATATTTTTAATAAAACTGTCGTAATGAAATTGCTCTTCTATCAGTTACGTCTTGGAAATTTACTTGTCGTAAAACGCATTTTGACTTAAATAAGATCGACACGATTGGAAGTTAATAAAAATATCAAAAACCTTATTTTATGTTTTATAAATTGACATCTATCTGCGTCCACCTCACAATTTATTTCATGTATATATGTTGAAAAAATAGTTAGTATCAAACCATTAATGGTTTTATAACCTGGAAGGCATAGACCACACTCCTTCAATGCGAATTGATGGAGAAGTTAGTGGCCATTCAAGTAACATAAATATTTGTGCGCCCAAAGATCTCCGTTATGGCCTGACGACTTTTATCTAATCTGTCACCAATTTATTTACATATGTATACCTTCCGAAGTACTGAAATACACAAGAAATATTTCCACAAGCAAACACCCATCCAAAAGTGCTCGCAGTTTCTTAACTCTACCGATCACTTAGGATTCACACAAACCGCCGGCTTTAGTGCTTCATAAAGTTATATCTGAGCTCAAGGAGGTACTTGATGAGAATCCAACAGGTTGATCTAACGGATTTATTATTTTTAAGCGTTTATTATCACAACTTCACATATTTTTTGTATACTTACTTTTGATTCGACTTACTGAACATAAAATAATCGTTTAACACGATAAACGAGTATTGCATAAATCATCATCATTATTACTGTTAATTGTCACACTGCTGGGCTCGGGTCTCTTCTCAGAATATCAGGACAACAGGATATAGTGCACCACGCTTAGCTTTAAAAATAATGGAGAAACTCGCTGAAATTTTATAAAATGTACATATAAAAATAACATAATTCCAAAACCTCGTAAAGTGCTTGTAATATTTAATGTATGGCAGCGCCACTACCAAGAGACAAAATATAATATTCCTCAAACAAGAATATAATGCCAAAACTGTTCCCAGAGAAGAAAAATGTTTTACCCGTGTCATGCATAAAACAAAGTGGTTCACGCACCAACCGGCCTGGCCGGCCATGCATGTCGCTACATGAAACCGTGAAAATATACGACGTTTTTTCAGCGCTCCCCTTCGTTTTTCGACTGTTAATGCCTTAGGACAAAAGTAACATATTACGCACGCTTTGCCTCCCTAATGCTTGCGAATTGGCCTAACGACTGATACCGTACGGTAATAGTTGAGTTCAACGACTTAACGTGTCAAGTTACAAGTAAGTTACGTTGGGGGAGCAAACTCAGACGTTATTCTTATGATTTTTTGTGACCAATTCCTTAATAAATCATACAATTTTATCTAGAAATTAAAATCAAATCTTAACTTGTAGAATAATGCTGATCGCACTTTCTATCTTCCTGTGGGAAAAATATGATATTGCTTTTAAATATGATATATCGGGGTAAAGGAGCTGGCCAGGAACAGAAAGGGTTCACCCATGTCACACTCGCAACGTGATCCCATGAATCTTCATTGTGAAAACAATGAATTGCCACATGAATAACTAGTCGTCGGCCTCGTCGCTTATGTTCGAGTCAATTACACCAAGTGGTTAAATATACTCGTATGAATATTTTTTTCACTTTCTTCCTTGAACTCCAAAACTGTGAACAAAACTCTGCGATATGTAAATTTAATTTTAAGCTAAGCTTTTGTTAACAAAGTATACCTTGGTTTTTTAAATACGACTTGCCGCCTACGCTATTCTTTTTAATAATTAGGGAAAATATTGTATCCAAATATTATTAATGTTTATTATGTTTGATTTAGGAACATCACATTGATTCTTTTTAGCATTATTTAACTGTATTCATAAAGCGCAAAATATTGTCATAACTTTGAACATTATCATAATCTACTGATCTGTTTCTACACGTGTCGCATTACGGCCAAAAATAAATATAAAAATAATTTTGCTATAATCTCACAAGATGAAGATTAACAATCTATCTTAGATGAAAAAGTCCACTAGCTCAGGAACCGTTGCCTCAAAAACATCCACATGCGATAAAATCAACAAAAAAGCAAGAAACTTACAACTTTTCACTTTATTCTACAGTTTTCCGTTTTAAAGCTGACAAAACAAGAGTAACTAAAATTAGCTTTTCGAGCTGAAATAAATGGCGACCGTCTGCAATATCTGAAGGTAATGAGAAAATAACTCGCAGAGAGGGCGAGTTTAGTACAAACGTTCTCAAAAATCAACGCGAACATTTAGATTGATTCATCATTAGACTAACTCTGTCCGAGATCTGATCTCATTCTAACTCATTCTTCATAAAGGGCAATGATCGTCTACATGACCATTGAACGGACATTTCAACTACATAGCGATCGGGTGCTTATCTGAAACCACTGGAGGGAGTTTTTAAGACTTTAAGCCTTCTACAACTAACATTTTTTTTATCTTACATTTGTACTCGCTGTTTGCCAATATGCGGCCTAAATATCAAAGCTTTAATGGTTTTAAATACTTGAAGTTATTTAACAAGCCGCTTCATAATTGTCTCGGCTGAGTTTTACTTCTTTAAGACATTCTCATATCTTCTGTATACCTTAGAATTCAAACCTACATTTCGGATAATTTCACTTTTCGTCCAAGCTTCTTCTGTTACAAAAGAATGAAGTATATGTACACGCTGTTATATGTCAGGCACGTGTGACTAATATTGAAATGTCTGTCGAAAATCGGTTACTTTATTTTTAAGCCCTTTTGTTATATCATGTTATATTTAATGTTAATTATTTCCCACTTTACGGCAACATTAGTATCCGTAACAAACTAGGGAGATACCAGACCGTCTGCGATTATAATACTCAAGATTGTTTTTCTCTATTTATGTTATTGTCTTATTGTAATAATGTGTTTTTCATGCTAATATATAACTTACAGGGAATTCTAAGCGTACCTCGCTTAGTATTCTATAACCTAACATATGGATAACTATATATGACACAACTTTAAATAACTTTGTAATATAACATGAAGTTGTTTGATGTTATACTCATAATAAATAAATGAAATAAAATCGTAATAAACCTATTTCTGATATTTTCAAGGAAAACCGCTAGTTGTAAGGGAAAAGTGCACACTTTGAGTCGGTCTAATTGACTGATCTAAACTCTAGCTATTTTCACAGATAGTTTAACAGTTCGAAATGTAGGTTTTACTGATGTTTGCTGAGTTTGTTAGCTTTGAAGTTTATATTATGTCAATCGATTCCCAATTGTATTAATTAAGTTATGTTCAATTAAAAAATCGTGTATATATGTTATGAAGTATGAGTTTTAAGGTTTATAGTTTTCTTATACGTAAACGTAAGCCACTACCTACGCTTACACCAGTCACTACTAGCAGTAAGTAACCTTTAAATACCAGTTGTAGTGAACTTACTTTCTGTGCGGCTCGCGGTTTATCTTCAATCGAAGTTCGGAGTAAAAACCTCCAGCAAAGTTACTTTTAAATACTTCTACAAACGTTCGTGAAATACCCACTTTACTGCTTTGCTTCTTCATTAGTTGTAAAATATGTTTTCTTATCGCGGTCATTATTTAAACTTAGCTATTTAGAAGATAAAATAAATAACCTGTCTCATATATAAGACTGATAATATATCGCTAAGATAGCTCAGATATTGCACATATTCGTTCTCATGTCCAATATACTCAACTGACTCATCACGTTAGGTTCAACTGGTGATTGTGATGTGAATTTTTTGATGTACGTGGTCCTTATTTGACTGTTGTTCGACGTTGTTCATACGTGCACCACGTATGGATGCCGTGTAATGCTCTTTTTACACCAGAACTTAAATTTTTTATAGTTACTATTTATCGTTGGGCGGCTGTGAAAACCTAACATTGAAACAGTTCTGAAGATATACCAGACTCTAAAACTGAGCTTTTAAAAGTTTTAAAGGATTGAACTAATATGATGGATTGAAAATATTTAAGTAAAGTCTTGTAAACCGCCTTTATAATAACTTGAAAGTTAGTGAATATGGATAAATATATTAAAAATAGTGGATTAAAAGTGATTCAAAATAAGGTAGGATTGGATAATATAAACATATCAACGAAGTACGAACGGTAAATTGGTAGGCGACCCAAGTGACTAGTTATCGCACAGAACAATGCAATGAACTGCTTACTATCTTTTGGTTGCAAACTACGTCACAGTTACTATGAATCGATCTAATTTAATGAATAAAGATTTATGACTTATGAAACGATCTCGAGAGATGCGAAATATCCAATCAAGATTAACGTCCTAGCCGTAAACTTATACAATTCGATAGATCGGATATTACAAAATAGCTTGTAAGACCTAACGTAAATAAGATCATAGCATCATAGGTGTCTAAGCGATCTTTTAATATATTTCAGCATCTTCTGCTACTGTCGTGATAAACTTAGTTGTCGGACCTTTTAAATCTATTCACATAACAAATAATCCATCCATATTTACGAGTATGTATTGGTTCATAGAACACCAATTAACTCAGCCACGATCAGAACTTTAATTCATAATTGGGTTCCTACTTAACCCTTCTGTTATAATTAACATGATGTATAATGTTCCACATTGTTATGTCCCAAAGTATAGAATTTAAACTAACGGTAAATTTGAAATTTTGGTTCAGTTGATGCCGGGAGCACTCGACCACAAATCAGCATCGCGTAAAATATTCACCAACGTGGTCATTATAAATTAATTTAATAATTTACACAGAAACAAAATAAAATGGAACAAATAATTGACATATTATCTATGTGACAGAATTTGTAATATGTTGTAATAGTAAATCTTTAAGATTAATAAATTGACACTAAAGTGCTTTTAACCTTTCCTGCAAACACCGTTATGGCAGGTTCCTTCTGTGGGCGATCGCTTAGACTGTACCTGGCTAGTTATTTAACTATTATGGGGCTATTTAAACTCCTTTTTAAGTCGATCGACACCGCTTTCAACCGACAGGTAATAATGCGAGTCTTCATCATGGAGCATTCTTAGACTTGAGCAAGAAGTAATCCCTTTTATTTATAGCCCACCAATGAGCATGTTTTCTGAACGAAGCAGTCATTGTCGCCCAAGGGTATCTGTGACACTTTCTACTATTATATAATACTGGATCTTAACTATAATAGATCTACGACACTGTGACTGAAAACAAAATTCACGTGATGATTTTAGATAGAAGAATAGTATCTCTTCAAGCAGTTATTATTATTATTCTTATTCCCTACTATCTTTATATTGAATAGGGCTATACAAGGCCCAGCGGCTATTGATATTGTCAGTATGATACATCATTAACAAAGGAGGTAAGTTTATGCTCAAATTGGATAGATCCCCTTGCACTTAACTTCTGATAATTCGTTTGAAGCCATCGATACGTACAAAAAATACAAAGAGGATTCAATAATACATACACGAAAGTTCAATATTATTACCCTACGATAGTGCAACTCTCTGAAATAGGATACTTGACATCATTTTGCGTATTCATTTTATATATTTTACATGAAATTACTTTTTTTAGATCTACATATTTTAAATCAAAATACAGAATTTGTAATAAAAATATTTCACTGGAAACATATGATGCTGCCCCTTCGTCCCGAATCCCATCTCAGATGGAGTAACCGTGCGTGAAATTTTACAAGTGTCGACGGACCGGGCAGATCTCTATGGCTTTCTAGAAACCTTCTGCGTCATAAAGGACCCCAATTTACAGCTCTATCTCCAGAAGCAAAGGTCGAATCTTCAGTAGCCAAGAAGCAGCTAGTGTATTTCTGAACCCACAATCAACTTTATTCCAAGCCACTAAAGCACACATTGAACAATACCCCCAATCCTCTTTAGTTAAGTTTTGCGCAAAGGGTGGAGAATTTTTAAGAGGATTTTCTTCATTTAGACATTTCAAGGAATCATTTTTCGAAAGCAACTTCCTTTTCATATGCAGGAGCTTACGTAAACTTTAAGGAACTGTTCAGTATTTCAATTAGATGTTATCTTAACTTCTTATTCCAAACGTTTGACTTCAAAGAAATACATAAATTATACTCTAGAAATAATTATAATTAAGGCTATGTCATTAATTAGCTTCTAGATTTATATAGGATTTTAAACAAAACATATTTTAATAAACTCATTAATTTTTTTTAAATAACTACAGTCAAAATTCTCTCAGGTTATCTAGAATAAGCAGTCATTAAGATTGTAATCATCGTGGCTCATAAAGTATGGTATATTCCATAAGTGCATGTCACGTAAAGTTTACTCAGATAAATTTATAATTTATTGTAGCTGTCAGCCTAGTTTTAATTAGCTCGTACGATATACTTGTTCCCAATTAAATTTAATACGGAAACCTTCGCGTGCGCGAGAAACTACTCGCTGGCGCGGGCTGCGGTGTTTGTGTCAATTAAACTAGTTTGCTGCTTCGACTTCAGCGACGCTCCCGACTAGCTAGCGCGGAGTGAATGCATCAACTTTCTAGATGACTGTTTCAATTTTAAACAAGAACATAAAAAACCCATGTATGGTTAAAAATTGGATTTAAATTCGTCAGTATAAAAATAAAGTAAATAAAAATGTTTTAATCAGTACTACAGTACTGAGAGCAAAATATAATTTAAAAATTTGTGGTTTGCTTACTCTTTCGTGCCACGGTTACAATCTGTTTAACATATACGTAATTGAAAAACGCTCGATTTTTTTTTTAATTTTATCTAAACTATTAAATTCAAAATGATAATATCTTATGAATTGGAGAATACAGACAAAATATTTTCACCTCTCACACATATTTCACTGTTACTTGGCATTTTCCCAGTAATATCAAGACAAACAACACATGCTCGATAGTCTTACCGGTAGATCTATTCTAGGGATTTAACAACTGCCTTTCAGTTCCATTTTAGATCCTTATCCTCAGGTGTAATGAATAGAGCTAGTCCAGACTAATCTAATGTGCCCCTAAATAAATGGATTTAGTTGTAGGCATACCTAAATTGTCTCTCACACTTTCGAGCTCCATAATGAGACGATCTCTGTGGGACTATATAATTATGTTATTGTCATCTAATCTAAGCACATAAGTTAGAAATTTCATGTCACACAGGCTAGAAATGAGCGAAATGCGGGTTTTTAAATTACATTACACGGTTAGTCTACAATTCAATATGACAAAAGCGAGTTATAAAGTGTAGTTAAGTTCCCAAAAGATTAAAATTATTTCTACCAACTTGTGAATAGTGGTATGATCCTATTTGGGACTTTTGCACCTTATGTCACATTTGGCTGATATACAGATTCTCTATTAGTAAATTTCATACGAACAATAGCTATCGTGAGGTAGTGATTAAATATTTACCAGAGACTTGTATTTCCCGTACTCCAGGTAGCAATTACTTGGTCAATCTGCACTGAATGAGTGTAAAAGATTTTGCTCCAAGTCTCCTCAATAGGTTTCGAATTCGACCATGCACGTAGGTGTTCGGATTCCACTTAACAGCACTCCGACAAGTGTGCTGTCCTGAAAGAGCACAAAAACTCAATCAAAGTCTACTTTGAAGTTTCGATGAGGCTTACTAAACTGGCGAGTTGATACTAGGCTAGGATCGCAGCAACCATTAAATAAAAGCTCCTTCGCATGTAAATAACTCTTCCTTCCACTAGTTTTAAAACCAACAATCTTTAGTTCCTAATAATTCTATTGTAATTAAACCTCGTGCCCGAGATTCGTTTAATCCCCAAGCTGTGAATATGCAATTTGTAAACATCAGCGGCACTGCAGTTTGCACCAATTAATTTGTCTTGTTAACTAACGCCAACGTTGAGTTAACTGAAAATATTCAGAAAAATAAATACTGATAACGTACAAATAATAGTTCGTTGTTTACCAAATGCAAATTTAAATTATTTATTTTTTACGTATTTGAAACGATTACGTATTTAAAGCTTTGCTTATGGTTCTATGCTGTTTAGAAAAAAATGTGTTCGTAGTCTTGCTTCTAAATTTAGACTATCGACTGAGTTTATACATAAAATTTACATCCGAAAGTTCACCATATTGACAATTACAGATTGTCGGTTTCCAAACACTTTCGAGAACATTTAGAATTACCCACAGGCGTGCAGTTCCTCGCTATAATTTCCATCACTGTTAAGGTTGCAGTTACGGAGAATATGTATAGCGGTGAAAGGATTTTAAAGAAAATACTTACGGTTGCAAAGAACTTCCTCAGCCCCGTGAGAAAGATGTTTACTCGAATATCCGGACTCCTCTTTTAGTGCAGTTAATTATTTCCAATGAAATATAAGTACTGTTGACGTTATATATTAATGTGATAGATAGTGCTAGAAAAAAATCATCGAGGTTTTCAATTTTAAAATACTATTAAGTATCAAAGCGTTTGCCAGTTGACTTTATTTAACTATCCATCCAATATTATAAATGCGAAAGTGTGTGTGTCATTCTTTCATGGCCCAACGGAGCGTCGGGTCGCTATGGTATGATTTTTGGTTTGAAGATTAGGCTACTTTTAACCGCGAAAGAACATCTCATTTCTGTGGAAAGATCTATTATAATATACATACATATATTTCAACCAAATTAAAGGAAGTGTTTAACAATAAACCGTAGCCTGGCAACCAATGACAGATAGGAATCGACAACCTTTTTATTGCTGAAGCTTTCACACACGCAGGCGGAGCTACAGGCAACTCTAGTTAATAATATTTCTAGCGAGGTTCACTTCCGCTTACAGTAACAAGCACATCTTCCATTTAATTTCGATACACTGATAAATCCCCCTGTGTACACGTAATACCTGTTTACATGATTCGACGTGACCGGACACAATGTTTATTTTCACGATTTGTTAGTTATCTGTGACAAATCGATGCACCTTTGAATGGACGTTGATGAACTATTTGCGTTTTCCAGGGCCTGCGGCGGTTTAGCTCAATTAAACTCGTTCCACCAGCGCGGAACTGGAATTGATGCCAAAGTGATTTTTAAAATTTTTCGGTGTGGAATTTTTCAACGAAATTACATTACATATATTTTTTAATATTGTTATAATATGCATCAGTGAATAGTTCATCCATTTAAAAGTTTTAGTTATGTACCACAAAGTCAACATGCCCCATATTATGTTATTCATTATTTTAAAAAAAGGTCGTTTTAGGCGGCATATCTCTGTACCACTCAGTTTAATCCCGAAGTTACTCTTGCTTTCTGGTAGAAATTTACTGACCAACCCAGGTACTGCTACATGAAGTTAATCGTGAAATGATTTTATGGGTAACGATCACGGTATTGAAGAGCCAGTATCTTATAAACGGCTCTCAAATGTCACTGATGTCCGTGAATGGCAGTGTTTACCATGAACTAGTATTTTTACGCTGTCGTAAAATAATAACAATAATACTTACCTCATTAAATAATAATATTAAGACACTTCACATTTGAAACAGTAACGGACTTTGACCCATTTATCACAACGCCGGAACCTCAATAAATAAATTATGCTCGAGACCCTCATTTGGAGCGGAGTTCCAGGCCGTATTCTTTTAAGAAAAATTCGTTAGCGTCTGTTACTCGCGCTGAATTTCGATTAGAAAAAGACAAAGGGGATTGTAGATCGTGCAAGTGGGAATCAATTAAAGAGAGCCTTCGATTCAACGATAGCGTCCATCAGAGCGAACGGTCCGATAAGATTGTCCGCGGCGCACGAAATCCACTTTTAATTATTTGCAGCGTTTATCGGCCACTTGCTACGGCGATGGTTTGGAGGAGTGCCAATTCCTGACTTGGAGTCGTTTTTTAAACATCTGCTACTGTCCTTTATCTGCAAACTGACACGAGTACCAACATTACAGATGGAATATGGATAACTTCAGACGATGATAACTCCTATCTTTCATCCAAAAAATGATGTCGTTTCGAATATACATTGTCATTTGGAGACCGTCAAAGTTCTGTACACCGTTGGATCACAATATATGGTCTTACATTACAGATATAATTATTGTGTTAATAAGTTGAAAAACATATTCTATTTTATGACCTAGAGTGATTTTTTTAATTATGTGAAGTTAAAAGGTAAATTCAAGCTAATATCGCCGGCAAAACAACAAAATCAAGATGGCATCTCAAATTGGTGAAGATTCTAATTTAGTTAAATTGATTTCAATAATTTTACACTTTTTTATATTATTAACGCGCATGGCATACAATTTGCATTTAATTTTGATCTTCATGTAATTGATAAACGACTATTCTGATACGAGTTTCCGTTGTCTTGCATTCGGTGGAGGGAGAGACTATCCAACTCGTAACATTATACGTCCAAAAGGTCAATAAATAAAATTGTGTCAAATTTTATACTAATTTATTTAATGTCTTTTATATACATTTTCAAAATCGCACAATAATCTGTACAATAAAGATAATAATAAACGTAGCCTAGTGATATATCTCTTATTTCAAATAAAAGATATGGCATTTTTACATCAATACATCTATATTATTGTAACAAATAATATCAATAAGTATAATATTTCAATCATTAAAGGTAATTTTGTGCATTAAATTTATTAATAATATTTACAAATTTAACAAGCGTGAGGAGCAAGCCCGATTAGTATTTTACTCTAAAATTGTTACGTCTGCTCTTTGTTTCATCTTCATTCTAAATCAACGTTTGACCAAAACACTTGGTTAATACGAATTAATAATCTATTTCAACGTATCGTCTATTTACTTTAAATTTAAAATTAATATAATTTTAAGAGTTAAACTTTTCACTAGATAAATTAAATATACACTTTACAATTCATTTGGAAGTATTTTGTAAAATCTTTGGCACAATTAGAAGGAGTAAAACAGCGAAGCGTGGCATCACATTCAATATAATACTTGGATACAATGTTTATTGTTAGAAAAAACACGAACGTCATAAACTGTACGTACACAACAATTCAATAATCAAAATACTTCGATACGTCTCGACGAGGAATGGCAAACACTATTTGTTCTAACAACGAGAAATTGAAATTGAGACTTTGTTTTAGTATTCACTCCCAAAAATGATCTTCCCGCAATATTTCGTCCATCATTCTCCAACACCGCGTATTTTATTATACACTAGGCCAGGACGTGAATACATCGCATATGAAATAAGTGAAAGTAGAAACGGCGGTAACAATCATGAATAATACAGCGATCTCTAAAACTATTGCGGAGATATCAACTAATGCATATTTTGGGACAGTTATACAAATGAGAGAAAGAAAGTCGAAATTGGTGAAAAGCCGTTAAACCACGTTGACATAATAATACTTTAAACACTTAACAATAAACAAAACAAAGATCAACGCAAATTTACTAACTAGATGGAGCAGAGTTGTCTAAACCAGGGCTAACATTAGTTTTAACTTTAGAGTCATAATTCGGAAACTAAAATCGAGAACAGGCACACGAGTTAGGATAAAAAATAATTAAATGATTACATTGAATTGAATTTAAGCATTTCGTCTATAGATATTCAACTATACTATTAATAAACTTATTATACAGGAGATATATTTCATATAAATATAAAATTTTACACAATCGTAGAGGATATGGCGATAGATCATTAGAATGATATGTCACATTTAACACACTGATCATTGGATAAAATACAGATTTAGTTACCTTATATAAAACTAATAATCCATAAAACATTAAACAAATCAAAAGATTTATCAACAATTTAACAATATAAGTATATGATATGCATAATAAATTAAAAACTAGTTTACGCACTATCCGAGCAGTCGGTCCCACTTTAATATATTTATTTATATTAATATTTAAAAACACATTTTAACCAATCTTCTACAATGTTTAAAGAAATAACACGGATCAAGAGATTACGAAATATAATTGTTATATTAATAAACATATATAATTAGCTCGCCGTTGTTCACATAACACAATATTTATCACATAATTGCCTGCTCCTGAGTGTTTTCTTAAAATGAGTCGGCAATAGCCACTAATGAATGTCGGTAAGTGACAAGAGGACCGGATGGTGCGTTAACCGCTAAAACAATCCTTAATGACAATCAAAGTAGATTTTCTTTATCTAAAAACATATAATTAAGTCAGATATTAAATCCATTTGCATTAGAACCACCAGAGCTAAAACTGACTGCCGCCAGCAGTGTAGACTTCTAGTGCCTAAAACAAACAAAAAATATTATTCATATCACAATAAATATAACATTTTATTACGTAATATAGTTTAATAGACCAACCTTCGCTCGCAGTCAATTCCCCATATATGTGCATAAGTTTTAGACGATACAAAGTTTAAAAATGGTGCTATTTCTCATATGATGCAAGTAAATTCCTTGCAATACGGCAAGTGAAATGAGTAGCAGCGTTATCTAGTGGCAAGCTGAACAAATTAAAACGGCTTTATCTGTTTTTAAAAATGAACCAAAAATAGTTAAATATATCCTTCGATACCAAAAACCTTTAATTTATAAATTTCATCATTACTAGTATATGTATCAGTGGAGTATAACATAATATTTAGAAGACAAATTTTATTGACAAAATAAGCGTATTCCACAAAGACAATAGCATATGGACAATAGCGGTGGTTTAAATATTAAAGTAACATCTAACAACAATACACACAGCACTAAATAACGAAAGAAGCAACAAAGGAAGATCTCCAAAGTAATAATAATATTGCAAGGCAAGTTAAATTGAAGAGAATCGTAACGGAACGGAGAATGCACTATTACGTTTTCTTATCTAAATCGAGTTATCAGACTATGCACGATAAGCTATATTGTGTACGATTAGTGCTCCCTCTTAACCGTTATTAACAAATATTTTTGTGTTACACTAACTTTGTAAAATGATACAATACCTTTATTTTAATGACGATGTTAAGTTTTAAGTTACATATTAAGTCTGATGTTTAATCTAGTATAAACTATGTAATGTCTGGTGTCGGTCTGTAATCGAATTTTGTAGGTAAATTTTTGACTCACTGCTCAGTGTGATTTGGCTGTTTTTTTGTATACATATCTGAATCGGATGATAATGAAATATGTATCACAGATCTGACCTGATGATGAAGATGCAAGGTGGCCATAGAAACTGATGTAAAAAGAGGCGAATCGATCGAGTTTGGACTCATTTGGTTTGTCTTTAATACTTTGGTGTTAGATTACTATGTTAGGGTTTGATATCAGTGGTGAAAATTGGTCGGACTAACTCTGAAACATTCGTGGGCTCATACACAACAATTTTGTTAAAGACCATCACATGATCTAATGCATAATTTACGATTCTATAAAGGACATACAGGCAAACATTAATTTTTATAAATATAAGATTGTCAACCAACGATAGGTAACTACGTATCTGTTACGGTACAACAAGTCCCTTATTGTATGATCTTGCTAATACTCTCTCAGTTTCTTATTCCGAGGCCGCGGTGCACGATTGTACGATCCAATAAAAGTTTTTCAGCGACTTAGTGTTTTGCGCCTTTCTCAATTTATTTTTATTGCGTACGAATGTAACATTACATGTTACAACCACGACTAATGTCGCCAATTTCTTAACAAAAATACATTTTTGAACGATCCAAGATTAGGATTTTTTTGTTGAAAACTGTATTCACAACGATGAACAGATTGTCATCATATTTCTTTTGTTATACATTTTCCTTAAAATGACATTAAAACTAAACTAAGATCTATTCCAAATTCGTTTAAGAAATGTTTGGAACACATACATTTCTTCTACTTGTATGACATATACTTTTTGTTCTATTTCAGAACAATAACAATTATCTCTCATTGTTCTCGCGGACTTCGATAAGTAATATCTAAAACTAATTTAAATGATACAAAGCCATGTATGTCGTTGAGACGTACCCAATAGATGCGCAACGACATGTTGTATTAGTAAGTATTTTATTTTCTTATCATTACCACTTGAACGCTTCTTTGACTCGAAATTGCCTATTCCGAGACCACAAATGCGACCGTATGAGGCAATAAAGACTCTGAATGGGTTACAGTTTTTATTACGAATACGCTTAAATGGGTTTTTTTATTGATTTTACACATTATAAAGTATATTGTGATACAATTTTTCCTGAGTATCTTAATGTTGAATAACTACTTAGCTAAGATTGTCATTTACCTGTCACCGTTCTTTTAATTCGATTAAATAATTAGATTTTTTTTTTATTTGTTTTATAAAATAAAAACTGGAGAGTTAATAACAGAATATGCTAATTTCATGCTTCATATATTTTTTCTTTTCCTTTTATTAACAATTATATTAATCAGACGTCAATCTAATTGACATAATAATTGATAATATTGACATTATCATTGTTAAAACGCACCATCCCAACGATACGTGTGATAATATACTATTAAGGCGTAACAAACGTTAATCTGCATATTTATATTTTTAAGCAAAATAAATAAAGTAAAAAATGAGTTTAACTAGTATATTTATTTACTATTAATGGTTTATCCACATAGATGATCATCAATCATTTAAATGACTTCGTATTGACGTATATTTTTATATAACGATCTACCACAATCTGGATGTGGAATTATTAATAATGACGATGATTTTTACGGGCATGAATAGTAAAATTCATCAGTGTGAAACTATATGAGGTGATAAAGCTGAGTCAATATTCATTCTCATTTCAATAGCTACTACAAATAAAAATATCAGCCTTTCTAATTCCCCTCATAGCTTCCTCCCTATATTTTATTCAAACGTTTCTCTATTTGATATCATATTACTCGGCTGTTCAAACACTTTTTCCTCGAGCTTGGGTGCTGCAAGAATTGATTGTATGAAGTCTGCGCTGAATATTTATGAGGGTTAAGTGTGTATGCGAACTCGGTGAATGTTTAATCTATATTTGACGGTAGATGAAACGACCCGCGCCGTTTCAACCGCACGTCTAGTTTGAAACTTTCAGAAATGCCGCGATTGTGGATTTGAATCGAATTTCAGTATATTTATTTCGGTACTGAATCTGGCTTCAATAACAATTTTATTTACTATTTTAACATATCGGGAGATATTAAAATTGAACTTCCCATTGAACATGTCTTGATTCAAATGTAATACGTCAAAATAATGAGAAAGTCAGTAACTAAAATTTTGTTTATCTATACTGATATTATAAATGCGGATATGTGTGTTTGTTTCTTTGTCCTGCTTTCAAGGTGGAACGGAGGGGCGTTACAGTAGGTTTTTTGTTTGGAGATAGTCAATAGGAGAGTGCTATTGATAACTTTTTACCGAAAACATCTAATTTCTGTGAGAATATTCATTACGATATGAATTTCAGACAAATAATAAAAAATGTTTAACGTTTGAGTGTTGCCTGGCGACCACCAAAAGTAAGGAATCGACAACTTTTTATTACTATTCTTCTATCCCACGCGAGCTAAGTCGCGGGCAACATCTAGATAAAATATATTAGTCTATCACTCACATTGAATATAATGACTAATTTAGTAATACTAAGGCTCACTTCATATCGATACCTCTGGGCTCAAAGCTCGTAAAGGACATTTGGGTGAAAATACGTTATATATATAGTTTTGTTCAGAATTTAATTCTCTACCGATCTGTATATTCAATTCCTCAAAATTCTTTACAAAATGCCTTAACGACTAACAAATTTTATTCATTTGGCAACTAATGTAACGATTGTTATCAGTAAATACAGCTCTAAATCAATTGTATATCGTTTCTTTTGGAAATACTCAAATTTAAGAGTTTTCTTCCTTAGAGTCATCTACATGGTTCAATAAACAAAAAAAATAGACAGATCAAATAAAAAAAACCTTTTTTGCTTCTCCTGAAAAGTCGTATTGTGTCCTTTACAACCTTTGAGCGCAGAGATATCGATATGATTTTGTCACCCTTCCCACCGTGGCTTTTTTATTTATCATCTAATAATTGTGTTATAAGCAATTGTATTCTAGATGGAAGTTTTGTTGCCATTACTTTTACAAGAGGCGATGTTCTCAGAGGTAAATACGTACCTGCCACCAAGTTCAAGTAAGACCAATACTGATGTGTAATAATTGAACAATTACTTACTTATTTATTGACAGTGCTTATGTACACTAACAGTCCATAGACCTCTTAATAAAGAATTATATGTAACTCATATTCTTATTAATACGTGATACAAACAAGGTGTAATAACTGACAACAGATTTATTCGAGGTTTAAGTCTAAACATGAGTCAGTTGATTTAAGTACTCCATAATATACTACACACTATATTATACATACAAGCTAATACTATCGTTGAATAGCAACTTTTTCTACATAACATTCGGTAAGATGTAAAGGAGATTTAAAAGAGATGTTAATAGGTCAATAATATGCTTTTAAAATAGTAGACATGCTCAGACATTGGCCCGTCAACCGTCTAAAAAACAAAAAAACACAGACAGACACGGCAACAAACTCAAAACATAAGCCAAATAATACCAACTATAGGCAACCATAGGTACAACTACAACAAAAATGTAACGGTTGCAATAGTCCAAACGCAAAACATATTTTACAAATAACGCGTACAATGCACAATTATAGCCGCAAACAATGCAAGCCGACCGTTACCAGTCCGCAATGGGTAACGTGTCCAAAGCTAAAAACAATAGCGAAATAACGAGCTGGAGCGTACCTGAGGCGTGGTGCGGGTGCGGCGCGCGGTACACGTGTTGCGCGTCCCGGTCGGGCGCGCGGTCGAGCTGCGCGCGCACCACGCTCGGCCGCTCCGTGCCCGCGTCACGCACAACCGCGCGGCTCGTGTTCGTACGCCGCACGCCTGTAACGCGGTTACAACATGCACGAACATGTCACATAAGCGCCTTAGAGGTCTACATCAGTGGCTGAATGAGGGCCATAACGCTTCCTCGTGGGCGCTAGATGCCTTTAGGGGACAAATAGGAGTCTAGAAAATTTTACGTAGTTTATGTGATCTATCGGGCAATGACACATATCCAGCTATGCCAAAAGATGACTAGGTACCAATGTGAAGAAGCGACTACGTCAGTCTTATCAAAAACTATCCGTCAATATCGTTAATAGTTTGCAAAAGTTTTTGTAACGATATTGTGTCCGATGTTCTCGTGGCTCTTTAAAGAATTGATTGCACCGGAACACCATGCGATCGTCAAGGCATATTCAACGGTAACTGAAACGGCTTCCTATTACGAAGGCTTCGCTTAAGACGTTTATCTAAACTCGAGTCCATATTATGTATTCATAGACTTTAGTATAGCCTTCGATAAAATTGACCACGATGTGTTACTCCTCAAATTTAGGTTCATAGGAATAGCCCGTAATCTCATGAGTTATAACGAGACATAGTGAAATGCAATCGGTAGGATGATTTTAGAAAGGTAGGAAAATGATTTTCATTATACGCTATTCACGTCTCTATCTGGGGTACCGCTAGGGCCATTTTAGGGCCAATATTGACTGAAATATTTACCAACTACGTATAAATACTTTATCAACTCTTAAGTTCTATATCGTCAGTCTAAATGCTAAGACTTATTACATTTGCTGTTATTAACCCTACTTTTCAGGAGAATCAACATCAACTTTGATTTATTTTATTGGTAAATATTGTTCATTTCAATATAATAACAGGAAAAAATGAAATTATTTCTTAGTCTAAATAATTAATACAGAAATAGATACACTAACTTTATAAATAAACATAGATAAACTAACTTTAAAAAAAATACCAAAATACAGTTATAATTTTTACCTTACTATTACTTCATGCCCTAAAAGTATTATAAAATATTTCACTCAATAACTTTTGTAACATAATGTAGTATGTTTGCCAAAGGCTCAAGTTTTTTAGGAGCCTGTACTTAGTCGAAGAGAAAAGACTGCTACAGAATGACAAAATAATCGGGTCTCGTGTTGCACATTCAACGGCATTACTGTATCTAGTGAGTGTGTAAAGAAATGCTCCGTAATTTGCCGTAGTAGAAAATAATTTTAGTCGCGAGACTCGTCATGTAAATAGAAAATTATTAAAATATATAGATTGAGGAATCAAATGAAATTCTACGCTGCAATATTCATAAAACTTTAGATTTAGCGTTACAAAATAATTGAGAGACAAGAAATCCCTTGACGATACTTACAATTTTCACTACCTTTGAACATAGCGGCTTATATAACGGTAGCGTCACGTAAAATCCACACTACGACGTATAATCAAACGTCGAAAAAGATTACAGGAAAGGCTTTTAACACAGCTGCAAATTGGGAAAAACCTGACATCATTCTTTAAACACAGAAAGCTGTTACACTGAGTGATTTTGTATAAGTTAAGTAATACCAATAATGACGAAACTATCGAATCAGTTTTAATGTTTTGACGACCCCGTAGCCTAGTTGGTAGTGATCCTGGCTGCGAAGCGAGGGGTTCTGGGTTCGATTCCGGCCGGGGCAGATATTTATGTGACAGATAAATATTTGTTCTCGGGTCATGGGTGTTAGTGAGGTATTATGTATGATGTGTATGAGTGTGTTAGTGTTTAAAAAAAAATGTCTTCATGATATTACCACGATCACTTTCATTTTAGACCTTTCATAGATACCTGCACAGTTCAGTGAAACCTAAACTATTCTCCCTCTTTAAACAGATGTACGAGGAGTTACAGCAGTGTTGGTCTATATAAGCACATGCATGCTTATTAAGTTGACAAACGCAGTCGGGAAAGATGAGGGGAGGGATGAGAGACAGACAATCACAGGCAGTCCCTCAATTTTGCTAGTATTCTCTATAAATACCTATATCTTGGTCTCAGTTATTCTACAGTTATAATCACAACCCATAACTGTCCCAGTGCTGGGCTCGTGTCTCCTCATACTGTGTCAGGTATACAAGCCATAATCCATCACGCTGGCCAAGTGCGAATTGGTAGACTTCACACATCTTCAAGAACATTATGGAGTACTCTCGGATATGCAGGTTTCCTCTAGATGTTTTCCGTCACCGAAGCAAGTAATAAGTAATTGTAACACACAGTTGTACAGTTATTAATATTCATATTTCTAGTTCTAAATTATTTCGTTTTACTTATTTTACTGTGTGTTATATTGATCAAATGTTTTTCGAAGCTGGAATCGCAGATGCTGCTAGTTTTTACAAAGATTACTTAGTAAATGGTTTAAAATCAATCTATAAGTAAACGGTTTCAAGTTTTATAGTTTTGTAATAATAAAATAGAGAAATAAAATAGCTTCAACCGAGCTTCTCACGGCACTTCATCTCTTTCTTGTTGTATAAAATTGGAATACAAAATATTTATTATCTTCATAATAAAAATGATGATATACATTTTAATTAACGGAGCAGTAAGCTCGCAGTTTCAGCTTATAATATGATTGCAACCACTTTCATTGCTGTCAAACTGCCCAGAGGTTGACTGGCAGGGAGCACTTTTAGCAGCGACTCTGCATTTGGAATGATTCAGTAAAGTTAAAATAGTATTCGACCTTTAACTTGATGTTGACGTTCGTAGATATATTGGAGATAATATATTGAATATAATTTGGTTGCAAATACCTACGTTTTATATTATACTCGCAGCCCGTCCTCGCTTCGCTTCAGTAAACTTATGTTTATAATTTCTATGTACACACGCAACACTCATGTTTTCATGTTCATGTTTGTTTCACTTAACCACTTTAAGGCACAATATTTGTCATATAATATATGACAAAACAAATACATTTTCATAATATATGTATATTGCATTAATAACTATTTTTTACAGAAACTCTGAAGTAAAAATTCGTTTTGCAGGATTAAAAAATGTTATAAATATTCCAAATATGTGTTATAACACAGCGTTCAAAATAATTTAGTCCATTTTGATAATAAGTAAGAATAATTACATTCATATTAATTTCTTTAAGGTTGCAGCTTTAATAATGTTCTATAATTATGATTTTTATTTTATCTCTAACTTTATTTTATTTCACTCTAATAAACTTCGTCGCTTGCACCTTGTAAAAGGGTTTAATGTTTTATTATAAACCATGTCTCGGGTTAATGTGCTGTAAAATAAAACAAATACAGCGCGCGCCACTCGTGCGCTCGCCCCCTCGCCGTGGGTACAAAAAACAGCAGACCCTATTGAGTATGGCTTTTTTCGCCATTTGATTGCTGCAACCTAGTTGTACACCCTTATAAGTGTGACGAAATATTTTTCATTCTTTCTAAATATCTCTAGCATGATACTTGACGAGACAGAACAGACAGTAATCGCAAAAAAAAATATTTATAGTCTCTATATAAGTAATAGAGCCTACTCTTTTTAAAGTGTTAATTCGTGTTAAATTATCAATGTACAATTATTTAATGGTATATGTATACCTAGATAAAAATCATTCAAATTAAATATTATATAACACTGTGAGAATACAAGTAGTATAGTACAATCAAGTCATGGCTTCTTGGGTATCTACTATTTTATTTCCGGATCTGTTAATACAATAATTTGCTCTAAAGCTTTTTACCTCGTCAGCTCCCTAACGAACTATTCGAATAATGTATCTTTTCATTTACTCCACATTTGTAACGAGTAAATTGCGATGTTCTTGTTTCCAGCTTCCAGATGAGAACAGAACCTTTCCACTCAGTCATTTCAAGTAATTACTTTCAAGAGTACGGTAGCAGATTATTTATTAAAGCGGATTCATTTGTTACTATATTTTCTCGCTGCGCAGTGAACACTTTATTTATCCTTAGATATGAAAGTATAAGATGATGGTTGAATGTACTCCGACAGAATGTGGATGACATAATTATAAATGGAAGTATTAGTTACAACGTCCCTGAATGTATTATTAAATATGCTCAGTCTCAGTAGCGTGGAATAATTTAGTACTTTAGGAATTTTTAGACTATTTATTGTTATCAACGTAAGTAAAATCAACCCGGATATGAAGGACATGGAGTACTGCTTTCTCATCTTCACGCTATTTACAACTTATCGCACTTAAATAAATGCAAAGTCAGCGTGTCGGTCGCATTCGAATTGTCGGCCATTCCAATCTAGCGGACAGGTTTGTACTTAGAAAAGCTATACATCTATACAATCTACTATGTGACAACGGTGTGTGTCCCCAAAACAGATGCCATCATCGACATTTACAAAAAAAACACTACATACCAAAGATAGAAATTTTACCCGCACCGCATTAAATGGCAGCAATTATCTATTGCTTGCTAATCACGTTCCTTCAGGAACTTGCGAATTGTCCAATTAACTCAAGAAATTTTTAACTCGATATGATATGGGGTTCTTTTAAAAACATTGTCCCACGTTTGAGACCGACAAAGTAGCTACCACTGACTTTTATGATACCTAGTTACACCCGTTTCTTGTATCCATTCACTTTTCATTGACAATTTTAGTGCTCTAAATTCTTTAATAAATTTTTCGTAACACAAATTGTGTTTACTTAATGTCTCTTATAATCCACATAATTATGTACCGGGTACGGAATATAATTTTCATATAAAATACAGTT
>DWPA01000023.1:0-43816 GCA_018251375.1 Calpodes ethlius
TTCCGTCGTTATTTTAGTTTTTCATTTTTTCATTATGCTGTTAGGCCCTTTTGTTGTTCGTTCTTATAATAAATGGAATATCCGCACCTTTGAACACCGTATTAGTTGAAACCTTAAATCAAAGTTGCTTTTTAAGAATCTAAAAATAATATTGTGACTTTTTAATAACATACTTTAGGTTTACAGATTCAAATAACAGATTAGATATTTGGTTATAAACTTTAATTTTAATAACAAAATGCTCAAGTCTCTTAATTTGGCTTCAACCCTTCTCTGACCATTACTGGGTAAGATTTTCTCCTCATTATTCCTCAGTAAATATTCGCATTTAAATCTAGTGCTGACAACGATGCATTATTAATTTTAAAATTGTTATAAGCATTAAAACAATAGAGAAAAGTGTGTATTCAAAAGTTAAATATAATTATAGTAAAGAAATTTTATGGTGCAAAATTTTAGTATCTGTTTACCATTAAGGAGTTCTCTTTTCTGGATCTAAACACGAGCGTAGTATCAGTTATCATAATGTATTGTCATCGTAACTAAAACGGTGTGTAAAATTCATTTTGTCGTTTAAGAGAAAGTAATTCTAATTCAGCTTGTAGGATTGGACCCTAACAAACATACTTACTAACAAAGTAGCAAACATTGCAAACACAGCTTTTAAATATCTCTGACACAAAAAAGAAACCGGTAAAAGTTAGCTTTAGTGTTTTTTAATGACCATTATAATGAGCGCAAGCACGATAAATTTATGGTAAGTAGGTAAAGATATGAATACCGTGCTAATATCGGATAATGTTGTAACATTTGGTTGGGATTACTTGTTATTGTAGTAATTAACAATTTAGTCAGACTATATAAAATTTCTAATCGATCTCACCAGACGAACTTGGTTTTATCTATTCAATAAATTAATGTATCAATTTACTAGCCAGTTGTAGAAATGAATTTAAAATATTTAACACTATTTTGCAATCCTAATGCTTCATTAAATTGTTAATCTGAACATAGTTACAATGACGAATTATCAATCTGGACATTAAATCTCATTTTTGCTTGCACATTAATCGTCTACAGTTGTTACTTGTAACGTCATTAAATTAATGATTCGTTAGCGCTAATGCCTCCATTCTATAATTACACTTTACTGAATAGCTTTGTGCAACTGATTGTAATTTCTTTTTTTTGCCTCGGGGATTCTCATATGTGCTATGCGTAACAAAAAGAAAGCTCATTTGTTTTATTGTTATTTGAACTTTTAATATACAAGACGTAGTACGTAATAATTGGTAGTAGGTTGACATGGCGTCATAGCAACATTGTTTACATTCTGCAACCTCTGAATCACTGGCTGCGAGACTATAACATTTTACTGTTGATATGAATTATCATCGCGAATACGGTCTGTCGGGTTATTCTAGTGCGAGTACGTATCTATGGCATTTACATGTAGATGTTTTTGAAATAATTAAGGTAATGTTGTATTAAATGGTAGTATTGATTACTTGTTTGATGACGTGAATTAACCTTAACACAATGACGATAACAAACTTTTGGAGTCATGACGACAAAAAATTATTCAACGAGTTTATGTTATTTTATTATAAGCAATCATGCGTACAATAATTACTTTAAATGCTAATTTAGGTCGTTTATTTTTATTAAATGAATGTGTAAGAAATGTGTCGTTATATATTAATATTATAAAACAGAGAGGTAACTTTCTTGAAGTATGGAACTTTTTAATATTTTGTGATTACTACATTTTCATCAGCTTTGCTAAAAAATCTGATATACTTATTATTATCATAAATGATTATGTCAATAACTTTGAAGTATTGTTCACGTACCAATACAAAAATCATATTATTTACTTATTCGGTGTTTACTATTTACTAAACGGTGACCTCACGTACTTAATGCGTAAAAGACAACCATCGTTAATTACGCCCACTTATTGCCAATTCAAGCTCGGGCCAAATTGCTTATCAATTGACCGGTCATGTAACCATTACACGTAGCGCATCAATGTCCAATGTCCGCCGCGATGTGTGTTCGCGGCCGCTGGTGTGGGTTGTGTGGATCACGGACTCGGCTAAACACAAATCAACACCGATTCTCCATTTGTTAGACACGGGAATGTAATTATGGCCGGAACACTTGGCGGGGTGGGGGCTGCACTGCGGAGGCGCACGTCATTCAAGCTTTTAGTTCGGCGCTCGACAGCGATCGTTACTTCGGATTCATAATGCTCGTTTCGGAGAACGTGGCCTCACCGTTTTTCATTACGATGCCATCTATTACGACTCTCGTTCCATTACCAGTTTTGATTTGAGACCGCCTCCGCACTGTTGTTTTGGTACCTGCTACCAGTTAAGTGTAATGCCTACTATAAAATAAGATAAAAAGCAAAAAGTGGGAATATTTAAAAAAAAAAAGAGTGATTAGGATTCTTTTTGTCAAGTTACTAAGTTTGCCTAACAACGAGATCTTTTAGATTTAGGGCTGGAAGGGTCTCTATGCTCTGCTCGGCGTATACCAGGTTCCATGTATTGGTAATCTATGAGATTTTTATTTTAAACTCTTTTTTGTTTGTACATCATTACAGTAATATGACATGAAACACTTTTAATTGTTAATGACAATACAATGTGCGGCCTTATCCCTTACAAGAGATTTCTTTCAGACAACTTAATAGTATCAAAGGAAAAACACGCGCGGAGGAATTAGGGGTAGGATACCCTACAAATAACAAGATAATAAGCATACTATTTATTCAATAAAAAAATAACAAATATAATTATGACGGACTGGGGTTGACACTGCAACAACAAGGAGGAGAAAATTTCAAGAAAAAAAATTACAGACTGGGATAATGCTTTGTAAGTAATTTTTTGAAAGAATATAATGTTTCGGCTTTATGTATTTAGAGATGAATTTAGAGAATTTGGAGGGATTTAATTACAACTACAGTGAAGATGTAGGTATTATGTTATGTCTCATTCTTATGACTTTTTTGCGAAGTTTATATATCACGTGAGCCACCTTATTGTGATTCCCATATTATAAAGAAACATGGGGATTTTCTTTTTTAATTTTTACTATATTTATACTGGTACAAAATCGACATATTCTAGTTATTAAAGAATAAACACTGATGTTATACCAATTTCGTATGGAAATTACTCAATTCACAAACGTTGCATACAAAACATGCGACGGCGTATATATTTGTTGATTAAAAATGTAATGTAACTAACCGATTAATATCACAAAGCAAAGCAAACCAATATAATTAAATACGTAAACACAATTTTTGCGTGTAAATTAAAACAGCAATAGTGCAGTAAGTTCAAATAAAATGTATGTTTATGGCGTGCGACGGGAGCAGCACTGGGCCGGAGCCGCTGCCGTGACACGAGTTAAACTAAATTAATAAACTTGCTGCAGTCTCGGGCTTTATTAAAAAACACTCATTAAAGCGGAGAAAAAGTAGGTAAAGTCGCCGGCGGGGACAGCGCCGCTAATTGCGCCGCCTTTATTGCTTAAATAAAGTTTTAGTGAGGGAACACAAGTTTTAATTAAAAATGTGAGAATAGTTTTTAATAAAGGACGGGCTCGGAGCGCGTATATTGCGAAACTTTAAGCGATACGCTTAGTACAGGAAGTCCGGCGATATTGCTTCTTGCGCCCGGAGCCGCTCGCTCGCAGAGCCGCCGCCCGCCCTACACCGAGCGCTTTCATTGACGACGCTGCCGCGACGGTGCTCTACATTGCTCAAAGGATACTTATAACTTTCTGACTGATAATTACTCTGTAAAATGTTCTCGCAATATATAGCAGGAAATTTATATTTAAAATAAATGAACTAAACGACGAGCGGTGTGCATCCAACATAATTAAAATCAATTTAGTTTTCGGAGATCTGCAGGCGTATCGTTACAAACGTCGATACAAAGTGACAAATGGTATACGTAACGAGAGAAACTAATAATGCTCGTGATTTACGCCCGCCCTTGTTATTACGACTCATGTGAAATGTAATTTCGGCATACTGCGTGTAGTGTACGCACACACGGAAGTGTACGAGTGTGCAATACGTTTAATAAAGGAGGGACGCGGAGTAAATCCTTCAATTTCGCCGGCACACAGCGGCGTATTCTCGTTAACCGTGGCAATAAGTTAAACGGGCGGGCCGGTGGCCGCGGCCGTCGCGCCATCCAGGAAATTAAAAAAGGTCTTGAGTCACTGTGTCGAACCGCAACTGTTCCTTCTCATATGCGATAATATTATCCGCTTCATTTTGCAATATACCATATTACGTACGAGACCGTACAACAAATCTAGGCAGGCGGAACACGTCGAGCCATAAAAGAAGCGCGCAACATGCAATTACCTTTATTACGTACAAGGTAAATGTAACTAACTAATAATAACTTTATATTAAAACGTGACTGTATGCATACGTTTTGGAAGTTAAATATATTTAAGTCTTATGTAAAATTTGTTCAAATAACCTAACTGCTAAAATATATGTACAGTCAAAAGATAGCGTAGTTTTGGCAAGATACTCGTATGTAAATATTAATAATATTAATTGTTGACTTATAGCTAATTAAAACATACCACTATGGCGTCACATTGCGTAATGCTGAGCACGAGTATGTAAGCTCCTTTGTCACACACTTATTGCATGGCTCGACTGCACTACCAATTAGATGTTCGATGAAACTGTAATCAGACGCTGGTCGGATCCGGGACGTAATTAAACGGCGCAGGCGAAGAGTGATTTATTAATAGAAAAGCTCGAGCCGTAATGAAATACTGAGCGGACAATGGCGGTGAGGGCCGGGCCGTGGAAATTAAATTCTCAGCGACGTAGCGCCCTCATCGGATACACACTTGCCATTTCTTTGCGGCCCACCAACTTACCACCGGTTGCTTAATAATGCACCAGTAACCCGATCTCGCTTGCATCTAAACTTCCCGCCTATCCGGAACGACTTACCGAACGGTATAAATTTGTCGACGATAGAATGTAAAGAAGATTGCTTTCTTACGAGGAGGGAGCAGACTGGGGTGAAATTGAATTTGGGCCAGAATTCACTACAGATAAAGTACTAAAGATGTCCGAGTCAGTATCAATTTTGTACGTTTTGGATAGTCATTATTATAATTGTAGTTTAATAAAATTATACGGGAACCAGCAAGAGTAATAACAATTTACTGAAATTATGTAAAATGAAGTCTGTATTGGCTTTTAGAGTTCAATTTCTTATGGACGTTGAGAGCAGAAATGAACTTGAAAAACATCTCTGAAAACGTACTTTGTAAATTAGCGAATTAAAATATCCCGATCCCATCATTATATTAGAGTGCTTCACCCCTATTCCGGCTCCCACCCTCGCCGTTCGGCCCGTACCCGCCGGCCTGCACTCACTCGCCGCGCCTCAGCTCATTCCGTCGCAGGCCTTCGTCGGGAGCGCTCCTACCAGTTTGCCTCCGCGAGCCGCAAACTTTACACGAGCTCATTTACTCAAAGCATTTCCGTCGCTTATACAAAAATCATCTTTCGAATCGCCGGGAAAATTATCGTGCTACACATTCTTTTCGATAATTTCGCTGACAATCTCTGTTATTTGGAAGTGATTAAGCCCATAAATGTGGCTAAAAGTGACAATTAAAGTGGACAACTTTTAGTTTAGTGCTTCAATAACGCTACAGTGAAATTTCAACGAGGACAAAGCTTAGGATTGACTGTTTTCGCTGTATTGTGAACACTTAAAGCAAGGAGAGATTTAAGGTATGTGATTTTATTCATTTATATAAAAAATATTATTTTTTATCGGATTATTAAATAAATTCGTAAGTTTTAGAGTAATTGAAATATTAATTAGCAACAGATAACAATAGTTATTGTTACGGCACAATCAGTTAATCTTATTTCTAGAATTTATTTTAATTGAAATATTATCATTTAAAAATATTTTTATTTCTAAGGAGGAAAACTATAAGTTATGAGGCATTTCTATAAATATTTCCTTGTATTACTTACAGCTATATTAGGTACAGTCTGTCACGCCTTTATACCTTCATAATAACATTGTAACTTTTAATATAATTTATCTTACAATTAATTAATGACTGTTATCACTCAGTCGACAGCCCTAAGGAAAGCGCCGCGCGCATAAACAAACAATGCGAGCTTTTTTGTAGGTCTACGGCTCTACGCGTGATAAGCTTTTAATTACCAAACAACATGTTTATTTTTTGTCTTATAATTCTTGAATTTTAAAACATAATCTTATAAACGTGTTCATGCATTATTATTACTGTTTATGTCAGTCGCTCTTTTATTACGACCTAATATAGCTTTATTGGGTATTTAACCTGAAAACACTGGAGGAATAAAATTATAAGGAAAGAATACATTTTAGACGTTGGAAGACAATATTTTTTAAAACTGGCAACAATTGTAGTAAATATAAGCCGCCGTATACAAGTTTTATTTTGATCTTTACTATGCTATAGAAAAAATATTTGTACAAATTTTAACTCAATTACCTAAACAAGTACCTCGTGATAGGAAAACAGAAGAAAATAATAAATGCAACAGGTAAATGGAATACGAAGTCAAATATAGCGAGAAGGTGATCCAATGCGATCACACAAGACTGTCACCGATATGATAAAACATATGAAACACGTATTATATAGATTATAAGGCACTTTACATTAAACCATGTTGTTATTACTTTATTTAGAAATATTTATCAATGTGAATAAACAAACAAGCTGAATAACAAACAAATAACCCACCTGATGCGACGAAGTAATCGTTGTCCCTGGACGTTAGTACAAAAAAGGGTTATGGGTATATTAACAGCTATAAGAGAAACAGGATATCCGGTTAATACTGGTTACATAGGCAACAATTTAATTGAATAAAATCTTGAATGTTACAACGATCACATCTTAATAAAACTTGAATTAGATACGCTTCCAACCTGAACTAATTACCCGACGAATACTACGAAACATTCTAGAACTGCAACAAAATAGCAATATTTTGGTAGAATCTTAACTTAGAACGAAGTTATCTTACACAGCACTATAAATGTCTTATGAAAGATACAAATTAATTTTGTTTTGCAAATCCCCTAAACATTACTCGTTGGGGTAGACTTAATTGACTCGGTCTGCTGTAAAAAAGCTATACATTCATTAATTTTATACGATCGGTGTTAAGGATGGTTTAATTTGTGTTGGATAACGGAACGTGAAACATTTTATTATTATCAAAGTCATAAATATATTTCTTCGAATATACATAGATAAGCTAGCCTGGCTTATAAACAACTACTTTACATGAATTATGCATTTAAAAATATAATTCAATGAATTTTTACAGCGCATGTTTTCAAGATCCTCATTAAACATTTCTCAACATTTTACACGCAAGATAATTACTATAACACAACGTGGTTTGGGGAGGGAATTATAGGGCTTCATAGTTATGCGCTCCCACGGATACGCATAATGATGCATCACCATCACGGAGTTTGCCGTCTGTTGTTATATATTGTTAATTATTGCGGCATCCTTATGAATATTGCAGTGTTATTTTTCATTATCACTAAGTAGCGGAAAGATCTGCCAAAAATATTTTGTACCAAAACCTCAAAATTCACTCCAAAAGCTGCAGTCAAATCAATGATTACTATCCTATAATTTAAGGTTATTAACTCTAATTTCAGCCAGTAAATCCTGTTCGTAAACGTTTATATGTTTATGGATGATTTAAATAAAAGAATATTCGGGAGCCTGCAAAGCAAATTTAGGTAACATCTGTTTATAATGTCTCCAATGACACAAATATATATTTAATACAATAAAAATACCTAGTTGCTTTTAAAACAAAGGATTGGAATAAGCTCAATGAAGGATAATCTGTAACATTAACACTGTAGTTTACTTATATAGATTAATTCTATATTCAACGTTCCCCCGCAACTATTCCTCATTATTAAGGATCGTGGCACCGGTCTGATATGACACTCTTGATAGTATTTCTACATCTATGCCGGTTCTTTACCGTGTGGTAAGCACTGCATGTGGAGAGGTCCAACTCTTCCTTCGCCTGGTCGGTTCAATGCCTCAAGCTAGGTCCACGTGATCTCTTTACGTCCCTGTGAGTATGAGCTTTAATTATGTTACTTCAGTTTTGTCGTATTTCTTAAACTTAAATAGTTGAGAAATTTCTGCATCAAGTGGTAGATAGCCGAGTTAATTCGCGTAGATTTTTACTGTTAATAAGTTTTAGGTTAGAACAAAAATACTTTATATTTTTATTTCAATCCTAAGCATTCATTGTAATAAGTAGTAATGTAATTATTTTTAGTTTCATTATTCGTAATTAAAATTTCACATGAATTAATCAATCTTGACACAAGCTAATTAAAATTATAAACACTAGCAGCAGTAATTAAATACTAATAAAGTTAATGAGCATACAGTTTAATTGCAGCAAAATTTTATGTTGTTTTTAATGATTCAATTAATGTTACAGATATTTTTAGCATTAATGACGCCGCAAGTTTGCGGAGACATAAAACGAAAACGAGCAAGTCGCGTAAAACAGAATTAATTTCACATTTCAAACTACTCGTAGCAACACAAAAATCATGATTCCTAGACAAATCCTTTCTTTGTGTGTGTTGCTTGTACAAAAACAAGTTAATTATTCTGATTCAAATTTCCTAACGAATTTTGAATGGATCATTTTGCACTTTTAAGTCAAACATTTTGGCTCCTAAAATCATATTTTTTTATAAGAACCAAGAAGAATCATCGAACTTTATAATGTTATTTTATATAGTTATATCATGTACTTAAATAATGATTCTAATTTCAAATACAAACCACTACTAAATTAAATTGTTGATACGAAATTTATTAACAAGATAATTATCATTGAACACAATGCAGCATGTTACTAACACTGATACTTTCTTTGTACGGTTATCATATCATGTTAATAGGTTCATGTTATACAATTACTTGTTATCGGTAAAACACTATAATATTGGGAACTGGTCTAATTAGATTGTATTACACACCTTGATAAACAATTTTATCATTATGTTTGGGTATAGAGAAAGCTACGCATTGTGTCCCAATTTAATTGATTTCATTAACTAAGCTTCGCCTATAATTGAAAGTAGACAGTTTCTGCACAAGAGAGGGTAAGGTAATTACAAGATCCAATTTAGAATTGCCAACTCTACACTTTGCTGTTAGTTTGAAACAAAAGCTTAATTAATTAAGTCGAGAACAATTAAGTTCACTGCCGTAATATTCTCAGCAATTACGTGGAATTCGATGTATTTTGTAGTCGTCGGTAATTACCGACGAGACTGGAATCAGATTGTATCCGACACAAATACAGCACACATCCATTAATTAAACAGTGAATACAAACAGCGGGGTAATTGGAAAATCTAATCGCTAATTTATTATCAACACTGGTAGAGGTTACTTTTATGTTTTTGTTTTATGATAACTCTTGAACGTCGCACAATCACGACTACCTACTAGATAAGTGCTTTGGGTCGGTGTCCATTATTGATGCGGTGTAGAAGCGAAATTGTTACCAAATCCCAAAACATGTCATGGAAAGGGTTGTGGGTGTCAATTAGGAGATTGGTATATGATAAATCAGAAATGTTAGGACACGAGGATATCGGCGAGCAGAGGCAACGAAGCAGCGTGTAGTGAGACACATTTCCGGGCGTCTATCCCTCCAATTAGTGAGAGTGAAGCGTGGAAGAGGCGCGGGCGCGGTGCGGCACGGCGCGGGCACGGTGCGGGCGCGATGCGGGCGCGGCGCGGCGGCAGCGGGCGGAGGCTGGACACGTTGCCTGCGCGCGCTCGTTACGCTCCCGCCTCGTTAGGAGAATTGTTTGTTCGAGTATGTAAAAATGTGTTTATTTGCACGTACGCTCCGGGCTAAAAAATATATGAAAAGACCCTTTTAAGACTTTTAATGATTTCCCGGCAAAGGGAAATTGGGTTAGTTATTTTCCCAGGGGTTGCCCCTCGTTAAGTTTTAATGGGGTAGCTAGCTACGACGTAATCAAACGTGCTTATTTAAGTTAACGACGTTTACAGGTCTGCACTCTGGTTGTCAATAGAAGTTACTTAAAGAAGACTTCTGCTTGTTAGGCCCGAGTTCAAAGTGCTTACTTGTTAACGAGAAACCGTAGTTAGTGATTCGTACTCGAGGATACTTTTCCTCGTTTCAAGAACTCGTTAATAATACATATAAGACATCGGAACGAAATGTGCCACCTACTAAGCAACATGTTAATCAGTAGCAAGCTAGAAATACAGGGCTTCCGGTGCGCTCGGCACCGAGTCCCTGTTATAGGCAGAACGCCTAATTAATCTTCAGTAAAATGTCGACGCTGCTTGTTTTTGCCAGGAACTCGGCTCATTAGAGCGACGAGGCATGTTGATTACATTCTGCAGCGCTTATTAGCGCAAACTCTCATTAGGGGCCACTATTGTTGTAATTAAACAACGAGCAACATCGGCACAGATCGCGGCGCTCGAATCGACACGAAATAGCCTCTATCCACTCGGAATACCGGTTGCGGTTAGTCGGCGTGTGTTAGGCTATAACGTTGTGAAAATTTAATTAACAACTCAATAGTTACAAAGAACGAGGGGGTTCTTGCGGTGTCTGACATGATTCTATTGTTATCTGCGGCGGTGCAAAAAAGTGTAGGTTTGTTTAGAAGTGGCTTACACAATTACGTGAAGGTACTCGGTTCCGGCAGTACGTCGTCGGGTGGCGGGCGTGAGTTTAATTGGACAACCGAGGGCGCCGTACCCCCCTAACACTTCTAATTGGCTCGCCAACACTAACAGGAGCGCTTTTCTCTAAAATGTTTACTCATCGTCATTACTTATAATAGGGCTTGATTCCTCGAGAGCACCTGCCGGTCGCAGCTCGCGTTACAGTTTATGCTCATTAACAATCTGTGCCAGAACTCTTTTCATTACGTTAAACGACGCGAGCGCATTATCGCAACTTAGCTTTTAATTCCGAGATTAACAAGCTTATCCATGAACGTATCGCGCTACTTTTAATAAAGGGTAGTGAATTTATCCATTATCGTAACACTACAATGATGTAACCAGAAAATTAATTTAACTAGCATTCGTTAATTACTTAAATTATGCTGGCTTGAGAACGATTAATGAATTATTATGCTAAATACTTAAGATAAGTCTTAGTAATTTATTGATTGGATTGGATTATAACTGGTTTTTTGATAGGCAATTATTTTGTAATACACATTTAATACATATTGAAGGTTAATGATAAAAAATTATGATCACTTAAGTTAAACGATAAATAAATCTATTTTCATGGTTTGTTTTTATGTCGATGCCAAAATTCGAATAATTAGTTAATACTTTTAGTTTGTTTTTCATTCTTATTCTATTTCATAATTCTTAGTTAACTAAAAACCGGAATAGCTTTTTTGGGTCAGGCTCACTACAATTTGCTCAAGGATTTGAGACGTTTTCCCTTTGATACTACACAGGGATCTTATCAATAGGCCGGATGGTTATACGTTTTAGTCGATACCCAGAAAACTAATGAACCGATCTTGATGGTATCTTTACTGTTCCCTATATTTAATTGATTGTAAGTCCATAAAAAAGATGTCGGTTTTCTAGTTTCGGAGAAATCCGTGGATAAATAAACGAACAAACATACATACACTTATAAGAAAATAAATATTTTATTTTTAGTTGTATAATGCATGCAGTTTGTAAATTAAGATCAGTAATTTCTGTTTATGAATCATTTTGCGATGTCACGTCTTAATCAAAATCGATATTGAAGTTCAATAACCATGACAATTCTTATAAAATAAGATACGAACCAACCCTATTTCGCACAGTAGTTACCACACCATTGTTAAGATAACAATCATTAATTAATCTCATATTATTAAAATTTATTTTACAACTGATAACGCATGTCTAGAATAACATTACTGTTTAATAGAAGTTTTTTAATAGAAGCAGAGCAATCTTATTATGCAATGTGAAGAAAAAATAATCATAATAACGTCCTTCTTTGAGAAGTTCAATACTTACAGCTTATATCGATATATATATAATATTGACAGAACATCCCTAAGATACGCAACAGTAAATTGTTTTGAAATTAAGTCTAATGTTAAAATACCTGCCAAAAATTTTAACAGTATATAAGAAATGTAAGAAAAGATGTAATGATATATCTTATAATTTGCTAAAGAATTGTTGTATAGGTACGTCCATATTACAGCTTGACCTTCGTACGTTAACAAGGAAATTGGAAAGAGTTTGTTGCAGCGATGTATAACACAACATCCAATTTCCGGCTCACTTTTAGAAACCATATTTAGTGAGGATACAGAGGATTCCTAAATTTTTCACAAGAGAAATACTACTGTAGTGAAAAGATACAATATTGGACTTTGGAGTGTAAAATGGTTTTAAATATATTAAAACGAATACTTGTGTTACATATAATGTTTGACTATAGTGAGGCGGTAACCAGATTGTTAATAAAGATTTAATTCTTGGCCGGCGCAGACATTCATGGATAGATAAATGTTTATTATTAGTCAGTAGTAGTAACCCTACCTCACTTCGGTTCAAGAAACCTTGTCTTAGTACCCGTATCCAAATAATGGCTACTCAATTTTAAAAGGCACTCAATAAATTTCATGTTTACTCTATTTTATTATTTTAGGCGCTTATAAATTACAATAATAATCATTTATTGGAATAATTATGCGAACTAATCAAACCATTAATAATCTCGTAACATAATCTGCATACTAAGTTGTATCCCGCGGGATCAGATCTGTTTAACGTGATACCGTATTTTAGATAAAAATACGTTGTATACAAAAACAATGTAGGTATTTTAATTCCTTTATGTTATTACGTCACGATATTAATAATATGTAAAGTATAGTCTTATTGTTTTAGTGATATCTACGTGATGCTTTCAATGACACACAGAGAGACAAAAATTCAAATATATGTAATTGTCTTGATGACAAAATCAAAAGATCCATTTTGTAGTAAAAGTCGATAAATAGATTTAATAAGGCTTTGGGTTTTTGTCATTTGACGTTTGAGTAGGTTTTGCGGGTATCTTCATATTAATGATTCTTAGTGCGATATATTTATATACGCCAATTAAAATACATCTTACAATAAACAACAAATATTTTTAAAACCTACATTCTGATTCTATTTCAATAAATGTAAAATGGGACTACTTGAACAGGGGTAACGTTACACTCACGTTAGCTAAGTTAATATAAAATGTGGTACGTAAATATGTATAATTTGGTTCCTGTAAATTTCCACACATGTTCCTCGACAGGCGACTAGTTCAGGGTGTTGCAATGTCAGGCGGTGGCAGCAAGCTGCTCCGCCGGATATAAGCGGCTATTTAATTTCCGCGCCTTCAATGATCGTTTTATATTCACATGATCACATCACTCGCACTTGCCTATTTTTAACTTTAACTACCTGCTTACGACACGTTCGATAAATAAAATCGAGTTAAGCCCGATTATTACGAATTTACCGTTCAAATAAATCCATTATATAATAATTAACGCATCTCGCATTCATTTGAAATAAAAGTTAACTGTTAAGAAATAATGAGCTTTTGTTTACGAATATAATTGTGTATGAATTTTTACTGAGCCATTCAAGCAATAGCAATTAACGTTCGCAGTTTCAAATATTATAATACTATGCCGTTGACTCCATTTAGCATACAACACTTGCAAACTTTCAGACAGTCTTATGTTTTGAGTGACAAATCCAATTTTATTCTCGACTGCCCCTCCGACCCCACCCCCGGACCGATCAGACCTTATCCAAATTGGATCTTGAATAATAAAGAATCGGGGCGATTGGATTTTATTCCTTAAATTCAATTAGCACACGAGGGTCGTGTGTGTGACTGCAGACGAAAGATAGAGGCGCATTATCGTATTATAAGGGATCTCAGAGTTTTATTTTGTTGGGAGGGAAATCTTACAAGTGAAAACTCGATATAAAAAACCCATATTAAACGGGTCTAAACGTGATAAGCGTTAATTTATTGGAATAATGTATAATTTTGAAATGTTTAACGATCAAATGTAATAATTAATTTTGTAGTTTTCAGTATATATCTGTTGATATACACAAATTAATTATAAATTAAAATTAAATTATGTGTATACGGTGATGCTATGAATACTTTTTTTTTAATTTCACAATGAAATCCTGAGAACGTGAATATAATTAATGTACAGTAAGATACAAAACAACGCCATCAACTTTTTAAATAATCAAATTACTTATTTATTCTTATCTTTTATACCTTTAGTTGTAGTATAAATAATTTGAACGTTCAAGTTAATTACAATGAACGAGTTAAAACGTTTAAAGTTAACCCAACAGTAATACCGTACGAAATAGCTTTAAACCATCGGTCCTGCGTCCCATTAGATCGAATGTATAAATATAATAAATTGTCGTATTATCGCTGCTACGTTTGACATAAACATCGAAATCTACTTAAAGTAATGGAAACGATTTAATGTTGTACCTACCAGAGCAGAATCAGGCCGCCCGATAAGACGAGTTTCGTCGAGTTATTATGTTCTCGATCAGATTATGGTTTGTCATAAATTACTGCAACACCGCATGATTGTGATTAGGGGCCTAAGTATTCTATCTTGTAAACCTAACGAACTGTTATTTGCAATATGTTATAATTAATACTTTAAGTTACATGTTTGTTAACGTAACATATGACGTAGTTTTATGCCATTTACATGCTATTTGGTATTGCGACATTATTTACGTCATAGACATAGTTATATGTTATAGACATAGTGATATAATGCTATTGATAGTTAGTAATTATTCCGGTTAATAGAATGTCCGGTTTTTTCGTCATAAATTATAGAAAAAAATATATCGGAAAGCACAACAAAGTTATCGTTATCTTAAAATTAATTACATTATATCTCTGTTCTTTTAATTGTTCCTTAAATTAATAGGAACTGCTTGGTATTTTAAGATTCGATTAAAAGTAAAGAGTTAGTCGTGGATACCTATTTACAACTTCGTTTATCTTTTCCTCGTTTATCTAAAGTTGATTACTCTGTTTTAAATTTGTATATATTATTCATGTTAATTTATTACTCAAAAGGTATAATTTAAAAAATAAATTTGTATCTATCTGGAGCTAAATTGCGTTAAACAGATATGACAATACTAATGCAATTTATATAATTCATTCTGTGAATTACAATGATTACTTTTTTTTAGCATATCACAAAAACTCGACCTTTTAAATTTGCATGAGCATAGCCATTTTATTTATAAAAAAAATACTTTTCTTTTTTAATTTACTTATTTTACTATTATTTCTTACCCATTTATGTTTATGTTATATTTATATCCATGTTTTAAAATCATAAAAAATAAGCAGGTTAAATTTTATTGACATAAGAAATTAAACGATGTGCATTAATACCTACTCAGACCGTGACAGAAACCTGATATCTTCACGACGCACAGTTAATATAAAAAACGACAATTGAATTAGCGATGAACGTTTAGTGCCATTTCTTCTTTCTATTTTACTATAATAAATGGTATAACTGACTAAAATAACGACAACAAATTTTAGTATTAGATATACAATATACCTAGGAGTGGCAACCCTAGTATAACTATTATCTTAGATTTCATCAGTATAACTTTCTTCGTAACATTACTGCATACTGGCGAACAAAGAGCTCTATTTGAATTCTAATTCAACTTCAAATTTATTTAATTCTTTATGTATTTTTAAGTACTCTCATGCACGTAATATTTTGATTCTACCGTCGTTTCGGAAAGGTGCACTAGAAGTAACTTGGTATCGTGATACAAATTCAGCTAAACATGTTTGCTTGCATATGTCCCTCATAAACTGATGTTGCGTTAACATCCTGGCGTTTATTCGCGGGAATCAAAATACACATGTCGCCGCACTGGCGTCGCTTTAAATTGACTGTCCATCATGCATATTACCAACACGTTTCTAAACTTTTAGTAAAAATATATGTATTATTATTAATATTATTGTTATACAAAAAGTAATTTTTATGCAAATAAAAATGAATAATTTTACAAAGTATAAGTTTTTACTAAATTAAACAATTAATGGCTGATAATATTAGGATAAATACTAATGTCAGAGCAAAAAACAGGGACTAACTTTAACGTCAAACACAAAACTTGTTGGATGATATTTGTAAGAGTCTTGTAATTGAAATTTCATTTTAATATTTTTACATCAGGTCGTAAAGTCGTAACACTCAAGTTCGACCAAGATTTCGGAGACTTTTTAAAACTTACTTATACCGACATTCATCCCGCGAAGTGCTTCTGTGAACTGAAAACAAAATTCGTATGAATTGACAATTAAACGCTTATTTCACGCCATCTTCATAATTGTAATCGGATTCGATAGATAGCATTTAAATCTATTGAGCGTAGGTTTTCATCCAATTAACCCGTTAAATATTCACCATACAAGTGCAAGATTATCATATTCAAACTTATTCAAGTTTTATAATGATTTTTTTGAAACGAAATCTTGCTTAAGTTTGGATAGACTTTTCCCGTTTTAATTTTATATTCAAAGTAATTAAATCTAAATTTGAAGCCCTCATCGGCTATGGATGGGGTCATTAATATTCTTTAAGCCTAAATACAAACCTGCTCTGCGATGGAACCAACTAATGAGGCTAAAGTCGTGGTTCTGCATGTTGTGTAATTTCCTTGCGAGTGTATTACGTCCATTAGTTTTGTAAATAGTTGCTCGCACGAAAAGTAAATAAACACTTACTTACTTATCTTCGTTTGACAGCCGTGAGTAGTCTAGTCATGTAAGTATAATAGCTTATTTAAGCAAGAATCGAGACAGAATACAGAAAAATAACTATGTAGTCAGGGGGTGTTTGTATCCAAGCGGTTGAAAAGAATCCTTGTTGTTGGCATTTAAAAGAAATACCATAAATTTAAGAGAGCCCATTTTTGTCAGCTCTTCCAATACTACTAGTAATTACTGAGTTTGATTTATGTACAATTATGTTACCATCAAGTGCAAAAGACAAATACCTCTGAAGTTGTGTGTATTTGACCACAAAATAAAATATCGAGCAGTAAAATCGTACGTTAATGTCTAAAACGGTTCGTGAAAAACGGTCTGAGTACAAGCGGTGAGCGAGTGACGAATCTGGCGGATAATGTAAGTGTTGCGAATCGGTGGCGTGCGGCGCAACCTTAAAAGCAATATCCGGCACAGCGCGCGCCGTCCGGAAATGAACCGGAAACAGCGGTGTATTAAGCCGCAGGTACCAGCCCTTCAATTTATAAACGCTCGCGGCCGCACTCCACTCACCGTTGCACTAGCTGAGCTGCTCTAGCTTATATCCGGTGAACTTAATTTGTAACTCACACTATAAGCGAAATGAGAACTTCGCCGACTCGGATGCAGTCTGCGCACCCACTGTTACGTCTTTGTTCGATATATTGCAAACACCGACGTTTATTCAAAACAGGGCCAAGAGGACAATATCTAAAATTACATTCTCTCGGCCTGAACTAACAGTGAAATGAAATAAAGTCCGCAAACAAAAGTTTGCAAATCCAATATGATTTGGCGCGTCGGTAAACATCGGCGGCATCCCGGTGATATCGCAAACGAATAACATTAAACTTTGTATGGATTGAATGTAGAAAACCAATTTCGGCGCTCGGCGAGTGCGAGCCAATGGGATGAGGGTGTCAGAACGCTTTGACAGCTCTCTGATTGAAAAATACGGAAGCCTGTTTATGGAGTAAGTGAGCTTGGCATAAGTTCTTCCAACGCCTTGCTCATACACGATCCTGCATACAGACGTCCTCGGTATGATAATAAACAACTGTAAACCATATTCATTTCACAATACAAAAATATTTTTAACTTAATAAATTCTAACGCAACGTTTCTGTATAATATCCTTTTTAAAAGATTCGGTAATGGTAAATAGTTCTAATTGAATGTAAATAAATGACATGGCAGTTAACAAGACCCATTCTTATTAACACTTGGCTATATAAGGCCAACAATAAATTTACACCGTGTCAATTGCAGGTCTGTTTACTTACTTAAAATACTTTGCGACACATTTTAACAATTCACCGTGAAACGCCAGATGTGCTTAATGCTCTTGCTGGAGTTGTTTCGTTAGCGACACCATATCATTTTGTTTTACGTTAACAGATTGACGACCTTTTTATCTTTTTATTTGATATTAAATTACCTTCACGTGACAAATGGTTAGAATCTTTACATAATATTATTCCATTAATTCACGGACGAACTTTAATGAAATGTCACACCAAAATATACCTGTAACAAGTTGTTTACATTGACTTGCGGCGTATATCAGCATTACTAAATGACATAAGTGAGTACGAATTGAAGAGTGGTTTCTCCGTATATGAGTAAAATTTAATTAAAATTAATGCATATTACCAACATGCGATTAAAATGTCCGCCGTCTTTCAAAGTGTCGGATTAATTACAAGCTAAGGTCATATAAACGGGGCGCAGTTTTCTGCGAGACAGACGTTATTGCTTTTCTTCGTCCGTAAGGGTGAAAGAAATCGATGATGAATGGCTTAGGAATTATGCATGTTATGAAATATCTCATAAACAGGCGCACCAGATACGACCCTCGCGTCGATATATCATGAATTTGGACATCAGCACTCTGCTATTGGAATTCTGCAGATGATTTTCCTTCACAATTTATACGAACTGCGGAACGAGCCAATCGCGGCAAGGATTTCGGGATGGGATATGAGCTCAGCGATTCATTTAAAACGGCGAAATTAAATGTCTAGGAGATTACATTCGGGCCGTTTGGAGATTACTCAGAGATAACTAAGACGTTTATTGAACCGCCCCGGCGAACTTTTATTAGGCTCATATCTATCACCGAACCGGGCTATTTTCGCTTGACATTAGCTAAAGAACTCCTTATGTCACAGACAATATGGTTATTGTATCTAATAGACCATATTGTACTTAACGAAAGTTTATTACTTTCCAATATTACTTGTAAGTACTTTAGCAAGTAACTCAACCAGTCGCAATTCGATTACAATTGAGTACTTTACCTGTACCTCATAAATTGACTATCACTGAATAAAATTCAGTTAACATTTTATTGAATTTATTTATTTGTATATGTGATAGATTCATCAATTAGATTACGTCATTTATATCGAGATTTTAAAACAAAATAATAAAAAACAGTATAATAGCGCAGTTATAAAAAAGTCGAAGCAGAGTCAGATTTAGCTATTAAATGAAAAATTTAAGTAATGTGTTTGCTGCGGTGCATACGAGTAATGTGTATGCATTTAAATTACGTTCAAATGCGGCATATGCGGCTCCTGAGTGGCTGCAGGCCCGTCCATAGGATTAGCTTCTTCATACATAGTCACATGGGAAGTCGGCAACATTATTAAAAATCTACTTTAAATTATATTTATTACTTCTTAGGAATTCATCGATTCAACTTTGTAGATTTTGTTAAGTTACTTTTTATATTAATACCATTTTATTACATGAATATTTTAAGCGGGCAGTTAAGAATGTCTTATCGAACGTCGTATACCGTTTAATACTTTTAAGAGGTATTTTAACGAACGATATCTTTATTATTTAACTCTGATTAATATGCATGTGAATGGCAAGTTTTGTCCATAATTATTAGTGTTATAGGAAACGTAATTGTATCCGATTTCTTTTGAAAGCCTTTCACGGAACTCCATTAAGTTCAATCGGATCGCGTCTTAATTACAAAACGGGTGAATATTTAATTAAAAAGTTTCCGCACGCGAGTAATTCCTTATTCCATGTATATGAGATTGAGTCAGCGTCGATTCCGTTCCTCGCAAGCCGTCGACATTCGACAAGGGTTTTTAATTGAACGTCGACCCATTGTGCTCGTTAAAGCGATTCAGAGTTAATCACCGCGTTTTTCGTCCGGTAATGGAAGAAAGTAATTATCAATTAACTGCTCGATAATGGATTGCGGCCGCTTATTCGACAGCTGTAACGTTCGCTTACTTATCTGTAGCGTTCGAAGCCCACAATTTATCTTACCACCTTCAGTAATATTATTTTTAAAGTTAATGATTAATTTTTTTAGACATCACCCTTTATAGTATAAACAGTTTATCAGTTTATATAACACTTCGTTAAAGTAATAATGGACAGTGATGTGTATTAAATATTTTTTATAATAATTTGACCACAATTTCAATTTATGTTATAATTAAATGCTGCTCGCGTTGTAGATGTACATACATAATTATTATGAAAACAGAAGCGTCGTTAACTAGCGTAATGTTATCCCCTGAGTCAACGTTAGAAATACAATTGTAAACATTAGTATGCCACATATTTTGATTTGGTATACCTACGATTAGAAATAAAATTAGTTAATGATTTAATTGTAATTAATTATTATGTAATTGAGAAGTACCACTTTTTTATTCGTTCTAAAATGCTCGTTTTCATCTAAATTGTTATTTTAAACATATTATTTGAGAAGATATAATCTAAAAAGACAGCCTATAGCGGTTAGGGTGCCGTGCGGTGAAATCTCGCGCTAGGATTTTACTATCGGTTATGAAAACGAGAAGCGTCGCTCGCTGACGTGATTCTCTGCCGTGAATTAGCATTGTAAATGCAATCACAGCTGTCAGGCTGCCACCGATTCGTCGAATTTACGCGCCTTTCGCTCCACCATTGCGAACACAACAAATTATTGACTATAAATAACGATTTGCGATCAGCTCTCATTAATAAAGTTATTATGATACGGTACGAATCTCATTTAGTAATCAGATACCTAGTTGCTCAATAACAAACTCTAAAGATATATTACATCATTATAATAAAATTATCGTTAAAGTTTTGTAACAAACGACACTTCCATTTAAGGTTCGTGTGGCGTTAAAATAATATAGTTATACGGAATAAAATTAGAGTATCGTATCTTTTTTATGTATAATATCTTTTACATAATAGGTATTTAATAACAGGAAAGATATTTCCATGCAAATTAGATTAAATTTATGATAAATACAAAACTGTATGATTTAATAGCTATTTACTGAAAGTCCGTCAACATTTAGACTTAGAGAAAATAGATATAGTCTGTGATCACTTTCTATCGGGCGGCCAAACCACCTGTATTAGTCAGCCCTTTAAATTGTAAAATAGTTTGTGCAATAAATCAATACATAACGTTCTGGCCAACTGGCTGGCTAATATTAAAATATACAGCAACCACAACAAAGTAATCAGCATTGCGTATAACCGCTAATTAAGGTGCTTTATTGCAAAATCCATGGTAATTAAACGGAGCTAATAGTTGAGCTAATAGCTGATATGGCGTCTTGCGGAACCGTTACATGTGTGCATATCTAAAATAACCGAGGGGGCGATGAAGCAGGAAATTATGTTGAGCTCGCACCACAACTTTTAATTGACGAATACGCTACACACGTCCAAGTTTCAGCTCATTAATAACTTGCTTGAATGAAAGTCAAACAGAGCGGTACAACTTATATAAATAATCAGTATTGCTAATTAAACTAACACGAACGTGCTCGAAGGATCAATTTGTCTTGTCATTATTTAACGTGAAATTTATCGAAGACAAACAGATAGACAGGTGGATAAATGCAACACGAATAAGTACAGTCGTACTCTGGCAGAATCCCAAATACTTAGAAAGTGACTAAGTGCTTACAGATTGAGATAAACATTTAAAGTCCCTTAATGCATTTTAGCGAGGTAAAAGATGCAGTCGATAATACAGCCGTCATTATGCCAAGAGCCGTTATTATGCCCACTCAATTATAAACGGGCCTCTACATGCCAACGAGTTTTGTGAAGTAAATTACGCTTATTGTTGGTTAATTTGCGCACAAATTGCGCCTCAGGTATTGTGGACAAGTTCTGTGGTGACTATAGATCAATTTTTTTTTCTTGGCTGTATGTTTTGCTGATTTACATTAGAAAGCATGAGGAATATGACAAAGAGGCAACGATAAATGAGTTAGGTACACTTTTATTTCTCTTTTGTTTGTTCACAGTTTTTATTATTTCATAACCATTTATACACGCGTTTAGTGTGTCATCCACACAGGATGACAAATATATATATTTTTAATAAATTTTGTTTATCAAGACATAAATTATGATGTTCTTGTGTTTCAGAATGTTTTTTCGCTTGGTTCATAAGGCGACACTGAGGTGCGTTATTTTTGTGAATACGATCTACCGCACGCGCAACAGTGATTTACACAACACTTCCGTCTACGTAAAACAAAATAGAAAAAGCAGTCAGTTGTTAAGTGAAAAATGAGATAGGTTCCTTTTTTCCTTATAATAAATTAAAACTCGACGTGAAAAAAAACATCTAAATTTAAAAATATATTATAGCTATGGAAACAATTCAACTAGGTAAAATTATTGTTTAAACTTGCGGCACAAAAGAAACAGGAGCTGGCCGCCGTGGTAGCCATATTGTACGGAATAATTGTTCTATACAATATACGGGAAAATATGTCGCCATATGCATTTAACGTGTTTGTTTGAATTTAAGGGAAAACGACTCAGTCTTTTACAGTTAAATTACTCAATATATTTTCATATGTCTTAGGGTCAACGCTAACATTTTTGACGGGTGCGCACGCGACAGTGACCCACAACAGATATAAAACCCATCGCGAATCATTACTATGCCGGTATGTATGCCGAAGATACCTCTCTCATTTTCGAGCTCCATCATTAGATCAGCTCGAAGGTCCATACCATTATATTATTGTTTAATTTGCACACATATTTATTATAGGCATACATATATTTTTATATCTACTATGTTTAGTGTTTTTTTAAGAATTATTTCTCTTTTTGGTAAAGAAGTTAATACGAGTATATATATTTTGGTAATGATTATATATGAATAATTTTACAAACACTTTTTGAAAGGTAAATAAAGAGTACTTACCTAGTATATGAAAGTCTAACTAGGTAATTGTCGCGGCACTAACTAAAATATCCATAAGTACAACAACTTTTACTACATTTCCGATGTTTGCATGAATATCATTTTTCTTCACTGTTATTATGCTAATAGGGCAATAAAACAGAAGTATCGAAAATGGAAGATTATGGTGTACGTTATCGAGCCGAGTAATAAAAATATTGAATGATGATTAGTTCGCGTTGGATTACATTTAGAAACATTGAATAATACGAGAATAATGGCTGATAGGATCCGGCCGGGCACGCGACGTCGCCAGCCAATAAAGGTAATGTAGGCAAGGTATTTGCCAATATCCTCGTCGAGTGGCCTTTCCAAATATCTTGAGATTGTATTCCCCTACATAAAAATTGTTCCGGAATAGAGATACTACCCGGATAAATATTCAATTTCACTACGGACGAAAAAGATTTGATACCTTTTCTACGTACTAGCTTTATTGGATGATGGCCTTTGGAATGGTGTGGATAATCATATTCATAGTTTCACGAATTGACGATTTCTAGTTTTGTAAACGGATTGCATAGAGATTTCATACATTATACTGACGTAGCAAAATATCGTCTGCTGTTTGAATTGTATAATTTAACAATATTCGTGATATTATGACCCCAACTCCTTCGCATTGTTTTAAAGTGATATGGACGTTTTTTTATATATTTTTTACATCTTTGTATTCATTGACATATTCAAATATTTCTCAAAAGCTTTTATTTATATCGATATCAAATTTAAATGAGCTAACGATATAAATTCTTAATTATTTTATAGATATATTTACATCATTTAACGATTTAGTTTAAGTAGCGGTTTTTTAATAGAAACATAATTCGTTGTATAATTTTATCCGAACAATGTAAAGCAAATAGCATTTAAGGCTTATCCACAACTCTGTACCCTCTTGAGAGGCAAGGAGAGAACGAAATGTAGATGAAAAGGGCAGCTGAATCTAATACAATCGGAAAAAGCGATACTAGATACCCACAGGGCTGCTAATAAAATTGTTTTCAGCCAAAATTAAAGAACTTTTGTCGTGATCCTTTACCCTTAACTTCACGATTGAAACAATCGTCGAACGATACAATTACTGTTTTAATTTAATTATCAACGGTACATAAATACTTCAGTATTTATATTTCCAGTTTGTGGTTAATATAAATCCTATATTATGCTCCATTTCCTATCACACGCCGATAACTGTAGGAAAGTAGTTAAAGAGAAATGTAAAGTTTTATTGCGTTCCGTGATACGGCGCGCACAAAGTATCGCATTGTTAGCAGCCCTAGCGGTGGGGCAGGGGGGACGGATGTGGGGAGAGGCGGCCGGGTATTGAATGAGATTGCTTCTTACTTCGGCAAATGGATCACGTAGTGGATGAGATGTCACAGTGTTTTAAGATACCAATTCGACCGATACGAGCGCTGACACACGTTCCAACTTATTGTTATACTATATAAACGGTGGATGTAAATACATTACATTTTTTTATGTAAATTATACACTTTATTACGCTTATATTACTAAAGCGATCGATGTATTTATTTAAAAATAAAAAAATAACACTTTTTAAACCACGTCTAACATTGTTAAATAAAAAGATTTTTGTATGTAATAAGGTTGAAAAACCATTTTATTAGAATATGAGCAAACTGATGCGAAGGCTACAATCATCAAGTATACATTCACACTCAGTAATTGGCAAATTCCCGAACCGGGATGCCGCTATCGTCTATACGCGTCGGCGGTGGGCGGGCGCTGAAAAACAATTTCACGCCAAATCTTAGCTTGTGTTTTCCTATTTCCTTTTTATTTATCTTTTCGTCTTTTCTTTTCTTGGGAATCAATTTCACGGATGAGTGTTGCGATGATCTCAGTTCAAAAAGCGGGAGGGTTTAAGTGTAGAGATGCACGTGCAATGTAGGGACATTGTCCGTCCGCTATTCTCATTACTACGCGATGGAAGAACGCGTCGCGATAATAACCTTTCTGCTCGTTGCTCCTTGTGATTGGATGGGCCATGCGTGTGTTATCTGCGTATGCTGTTCTGGTATACGTTGTAGCCAATTTATTTTATACATTTTATAAGTAATTGGGATAATAAATTATATTTTTTTTTATTTCTTCGACAATCCGGCTAATCTGAAGATTACTGGTCACTATAAGCAAATCTGTAACCAAGAATGCCATCGATGTATTGCCAGACGAAGAAGACGCGAACTTTCTGTAAACATATTTTAAGGATTCCAATTTCAATAACCGTGTATTTTATAGTACATGTATTTTTTTAATAAAGGTTGTGATAACAAAATTGTATGTTGTTGTGTTACTAAAATAATAAATAAAGAATAAAAGCAATTGTTTTGGCGCGCACCCAGATTGAAATGCTAATTTTCTGTGCGTGGTACGTACGATACGAATATGAGCTTTTCCACTCCACTATTAAACAATATAATTGAAAATGAACTAAAGAGGTTTCGCTGGAAACGGCCGAGATTAATTTCGTAGAAGGCGAAGATTGTTATAACAAATAAGGTTATTAAAACTACGAAAAGAGGTCTTAAAAACGGTAAAAACTAGTGATATAGAGTGACTTTAGATACTGTAAGGGCAGATTGCGGTTACGTGAAGCGGGCTGTTCAAAAATTTTGGGTCCAAGCGGCGTGTCTCCCTCGGATTTGACAATTTTACGGGCGGTTTATTTCCGGACGTCGAACTTCCTTGGTCCGGTTTGCGCTCCCTCTACCCCTTTAAAATACCCACACCACGAGCAAAGGATAACCTATTAAATGACTTTGCTTTTACAGATTGGTAATATTGAAGTTATAATCCTATTTTTAAGAATATTTGAATCTTGGCAAGTTTATTTTACTTCGGGAAACACGATCCTTATTTATTTGTAAAATTTATTAGTTTTACTATTGTAACCGCACTCGAAACAATTGTTACTCTTTTTTATCAGGAGTTCAAATATGTTTTTATGATAATCCATACGTTTTATACGAAATTCGGAAAATATTTTTTATAAATTATTAACTTTAGACACACAACATTCGACAGATCAAACTTTGTTTTACCATATACGGATGGGATGTCTTTTAAGACGACATCACACAAAGCTGTCGGGCTAGAAGCATTCACGTCCCGGCTTTGTGTCAAACCTAAGTGATCGAGTGAATTAAGAAACTTCGGGTTCGGTTATGGGTGACCCCTAGTGCTTTTTTTGTTTGAGATCGTCAGACGGTGTATTTGCTACTTAATATTTGATTTGGACTCTTACTCTTTAAAGTATAATTCGTTGTAGCCCTCTTTATTCAGATTGTTTAGAATACTGATCCCGGTCCTATTCCAGAAGACAGTGATGTCTTAAGATGGGACTGAAGCCTGCTCCGTACATAGCGATAGACCTTCAAATAAGATGCTATTATCAATATTTTTTTATTTTTTATTACTGGCATTATTATCCTTCGGTGATGTCTACTTGACTAGTTATCCTCTTTATTGAATAATCCGCTAAACAACCCATAATATTCCAACTGGCCACTTGAGTCTTCTTTCTACATACTCTGGTTTTGTTATTGATGTCCATGGACCAAAGTAATACTACTAAACATCAGGTAGCTAATCTATCCGTTTTTTGACTATTCACACAAAAAGAAGCGAATAGAGAAATAAATATTAGGTAATTGAGATCAAATTGTATTATAAGAACTTTGGAGAGAGAGATTTCTAGAATGGCATATTTGTAAAAATGAGTGGGGCATTATTATTATGTAATTATTTATAGTCATGTCTATCGGAGTATTGGTCAAGTGACTGTTTATTAGATAATCTATGAGAAATAATTGTATATGTGATAGTAGATACGTTTTAAACACCGATGTGGCCGGGTTCATGGCGCCGCAACGACCGGACGAAATCGTCAGGTCCGAAAGAAACTCCCTTGGAATTGTCAATTTTACGGACAGTTTATTTCCAGATACAGAATTCCTTTGATCTAGTTTGCGTTTTCTTTCTTGTCTTACTTGTGCTGTGTAAAATGTCGAAAAAGCAAGTTTTTTATTAATTTAGTTAGAAGAAGGAAATGCGTGCTTGCAGGATAATTGTCGTTAAGTGGCTAGTTACTGGAACGTTTCAATGGTTTAAAATAATTGCTTAACTTCATACTTTGCTGAAATTGGTCACAGATGTACTTACTACTGCATTAAAAATTGAATTTAAATGCTCATTTATGCGTGTTGAGTCCTCCAACCAACTAACGCACCTAAAGGAAACACAAGTTTGCACAACGAAACGATTATTCATGTCAAAATTATCAGATGTCAAAAGTGAATATTGTATTCTTTATAACAAATAAAAACCGTACTTTTAAAATAACCTTGGTAGCTTAAATTTGCAGCCTTAAGGCATAAGGAAACAGAGTACTTTAAAATTAAATTGATGACCAAGTCAAGATAGACTGATCAGCTCCATAATAATAAAAATAGCTTACAACAAAGATTTAATATTGAAATGTTTAATATCGTCTACAGTAAAGTGGACTACGGAATCCATTCGGTTATGAAGACGGTACATAAAATTTACATTGTATGTAAGTGTCTTAAGCGAAAGCTTCCCACTTAAAAGCTCTACAAATGCACTGAAAGCTCTTTCGCGCACTAATCCCAAACCTTTTAGCTGCAATCAAAAGCCTCGAGCGGCGGCGCGGCCCGGCGTGATGCTTGTGGAAGCGCCTAGGAATTTAATTTACATTTTTAATTAAGTTAAATTTTGTTCGGAAAGCTTTCACGGAATAGGAGTTTTCTTGATTAGAGTTCAGCCCAGCTGAAGTTTGAGATTGATTAGTGGAGCTTTAATTGCTCTCTGCCGGTGAATAATGAATTCGATCAGTGCGAAGTCAGAAGGGCTGTCTAATAGATTAGTTTTGCGTTAAATGGATTAAATTGTTAGTGTTACGCTGCAATTATTTATTTTAACAATACAAACAAACATTTTTCCAATCAGTTACCTCCTTATGTACAAATTTAATACTACGTTATTCTAAATCAATTTAAATACCATTAAACCTATTTTATGTTTAAGGTAATGTCCATAATTTTCCACGCAGTTTCCTGTGTGCCGCCGTCGTCAAGCGAAGCGAAATTTAAAAATATATTTTGCTTAACTGACGATGTCAAAATTTTATATAAATACTGAGATATTTAATATTTATATCATTATTAGTGAGAGATTGAGGCCTGCGTTATTATTTATAGAAATTAAATCCTAATATTTTAATAAATTATTGCACATAACGATTTTAAACGATACTGTAATGAGTATTTTTTTATTATTATTATTTATTTCTTACTCAAATCATATAATATTTCAATCAGAAGTTATAGATACGCAACTGACTGTTACTGAAGCACTTCATAGAATTGTTAATATCGTAACTTTGTTTCAGAAACAGGCTGGTAGTATCACAAATTGTGAAGTGGAATACTGAATTGAGGTCCACATCACGCACTGGGGCTTAAAAAACTCCCTAATGGCCGATTGTAAATCGGCTAGGGCACAAAAGAGCTGTACTGCAGCTGACGTAAAAGCGAATAAATAAGAGACTTCCGCGAAGCACTCTCAGTGAGAACAAGTCGAGAGCCCGTGACGTACGATTTGACATAGAATATTTTATTCGGGACGCCCGCCATCCATTCCACTTATCCGGGTGCTCTGTTGAATTTTTGACACCTTGACGAAGGACTGGCCTTTTTGTGTCTGGTTTAGTGTGACAGTACCCTTTAAATTCGCATTATACGTGGGGAGTAACGCAAGAACACTATTATTTCTTTGTAAAAAACCACTCGCGTAGACAGATCATTGTTGAGCTTGAGATCTAAGTGATTTTTTATGCCAATCTGTGCGTAGGTATATGTACCATTATGTAGGTCTCTGATTCATGTAATTTATTTTTTGTACAATATTATAATATGAAAATAAATGGCCGTACAATGACGTCTAATTTGTCCCGTTGGAGATAGCTGAACTCCACATAATAACCCAACAACGATATTCGTGTTAAATGGTTAGAATTTCTTGCCTGGCTGGCTATTTACTAATTGCTCTTTTATAATAGCCTTAAAATATTTTTTATATATTATATGTTGGTTGCTTTTGAAGAGCCAATAAAAACGTTAAATGCTTTGGGTATTACGGATGTTCATGTAAATGAGTAACGGCAACCACTTTCATGTGAACAATTAATCACGTCAGCTGAGAACATTAAAAAAATTAAACAAATGGTGTCTGTGATATTTACACCACTTTAACTTATAAAGGCCTATTACAAAAGAACAATTGTTCGTACGTATTACCAAAACCAAGCCTCAGCTGCCTGGCTCATTTTGCCAATCGGACCTATTCCGGCGCAAGCAATCTATATTAGATTTGCTCGCTCATATCCATTTTGAGATGTTCATATTTTATTGGGGCCAATAAAACGGATTCATGAATATGAGAAATGCATAACGAATACCGTATTTATGGATGGAGGCGCGCCTGCGGATATGTCGCGAGTAATTTGATAGCCGCCTTTGTAACAGGTGCTGATGGGAATTTCGATGCGGTTATAAAAGATTTTGATTCAGCTTCAAGTTTATAGCGCTATTTATAGCAAAACATAGATGCGATCTCATGCAATTTATATTGTAATATTTTCTGGAGTTATTTACAGCGGATTTCATGTTGTAGCAATACAACGTTTTCAAGATATTATCATAAGAGTCTGAACGTTATTATTTCTGTTTTATGATTATCCACTTTTTGCGTCATAACGTTTCACAGTCCTCTTTGTACGTATGATGTAAGATGTATGTAATTTATTGTGTTAGATATATTTCTAAAGCACAATACCTGAAACATGTATATATTCATTTGCGAAATAAGATAAATTAAATGATTTAATAGTAACGTAGATACAGTGTATAAATATCTAATAACCTAACCGGTATTATGTTCCAAGTACCTAAAGGGTAGATCCGCAAGAGTTATTAGTGCCTCCTTCGGGTTTCAATTTACAGCTTGCATGGACATCTCAACCTTTAAGGAGTAACATCTAATAGCTTGTTTGTTATTTCTGTTACATTCTATACTACACTCTACGTACTGTGAATAAGGAATGAAATTGCTTCCCACACGTTGCGTTACATAGCGATTTAGGAAAATATGTCTTATGATAACGTCGGAAGGCATGTTTTAGTAGTAATGTTGTAAGGTCGTAGTTGCCGTTTGACGGCGTTTTGTCGAAGTAATAAGGTCTCGCGCAGAGTGGACGTAAGGAGAGGATATCGTTTATTCTAATGAGGTTTCACTGCGAGACGCGTGCTGCTCGTGTCCGTCTCTCTCAGCGATATATAGGACTCGTATTGCCTTTTAAGACGAATGCCTTGAAATAAAATGTGCCCCATACGAAACTATAAAGCAGTTGCTATAAAAGAACTAATATAAAGCAGGTAATAAAGAATCTTGGCTACACGAAAAATGCTCATACGTGCGTCCTATTACGTTTACTCGTTATTATTCTTTATTACTACAGTTTAACGTATTACGTACCAGTATGTTAAAATGAGCTTCGCGCGGAGTCGATTCGCAATTTACATTTTGTTTAAAGCCAATTATATGCACGTGCTAATTCTAATATGAACTTGAGTTTTTACTGTGATAAGGCGAACTAAATAACTAACACCGCCATATGGTGGAAATTTAAACAAGCTATATCACTTGTTTAAAATCTCCACTACTCGTGTCACATTCTAAAAATGATAAATGACCCACTTTCATTTTCCATTGGTATCTAATAACGAATATTTATTAAAAATGAAACCTGCATTAATCGATACCTTGACCTAAAGACCCCTAAATTGCAATTACCATTAAAAAATAATTGCTTGTTTATTAGTGTAAAGTATTGAAGATGGATTAAAATTGTATGTATTGTTTCAGACATAAATCCTAACGTGTGATGCCTGCGTGAGAGTCACCATGATTCGTGATCCGCCGGCCATGCACAAACCGGACAACGCAACTAGTAAGTACTATTTTAAAATATAAAAGCAATTAAACCAGTTACAGAGATATTATGTTTTCCATTAATTGATTATGTCCCTACGTATTTTCCCAGTCTGCGGCCACACGCAATTTACTTCTTCCGATTAAAGTACATAATTGCTCGCGCATACCTTTTAAGTCTACACGTTTCTTAAACTAATAAACTTACTTAGCCGGTTTTTCAATATCACAAATCGAGTTGCCGTAATAACATTTTGTTTACAATTTTGACATTTAAATCAACAGAAAAATAAAAACAGAGCTGTCGTTTTGCTGACATAATTTTTTTTATAATATTAGGACAAACAGGTCGTGAATAAAACTCGGGAAGGGTTGTGCCATAAACCGCCCGGCTACGTCCGTCGCGATATTAAAAAGGGGACGAACGATATTGCAATATCACATTTATGCGAAATGTCCGACACCCAGATCGTATTGATAAAAATAAGCGATTTTTTATTGTGGGTCGCAATACCGTCCCAGGAACCACGTCTCCCAACTGTGTTCTTAATTGAAGTTTTAATCTCGGGTCCCCTGGACAGCCAACCAAGCTAGTTTTATGGATGTAATAGAAAAGTATTGTCGAACGATCGGTCATAAAAACATATTTTTACATATTATTTGATCCTTCAATATCCCTTCTTTATTGGATTGCCCAAAGACCATACATCTGGATTCATGCCTCTATTTTATGTCTTTTCAACTATACCTAAAATATCTCAAGTTCATATACAAAAATACATTTAAATACTATTGATTATCATCACATCCCCAATTTAATGCGAGTGACGTGAATAATATGAGACAAATTTCAAAATATTAAAATTTAATATTAATTTCCTTCTCCGCTCCTATACTATAGTAATAAAATAGAGTGTTGTTGTGTTGTGAATTGGATTGGAAAACTATTACTATATAAAGCCGTGTGAATAAATAAATGATCAGTTTTCGATTCATCCTTTGCTTTACGATACATTCCCCAGATCCTAGAGCGTGGTTTCAATTTTTCCAGTAATAACACAACAAATTCACATGAGCATCCTAATGCCAAAAGCGGAAAATTGCGGATTCAGAAGTTAGGGTTATTCTTTGTATTCAGTCTTGTGATATATCAATTGAAGCATGAACACTAATGGATGTCATATTATAAAAAAACAATGTTAATATGTTAAGTGTTAGGCATTGCCTATAAATGAATTAACCATCTACCAATGTATCTCTTTAATACTTGTTTAACTTACCAAACAAAAAAGTAAGGCGAGATCCTTTATAGTATATTATATAATATTATCAAACAAAATAGTTACAAAAGCTTTACCCCATTTTTTTCATTTACTTAGTTATATAATTCGAAGATTGATAGTGGTCCTGTCGCGAAGATTCCCAGTTCGAGGTGTCGATTTGTTTGTAAGAAAAAATTTCGTGTTGGTGCGAAAGTATGTGTGTGCATCCTACCCGCAACACACAAATTCTGGTGTATGAGTGTGTGAGTGTCTATTATAAAATGTTATATGTCAAGAAATATTATTAGCGTGCAGGCGAGGATGGCCTAGAGTGTAGAGGATGGATGGGGATTGGGGAATGACCCACGGGAAGCGAGTAACATGCGACCGCGGAGCGTAGCGGCGAGACAGCGCGAGCGCCCGCGGCTGGGCGGCCCTGATAAAATTTATGGCCACTTCCCCTTTAAAACAATATTGAGGGCTCAGTTGGGATTTATGTCTCGCCGCCGCTGCAGCGACTCAATTTATTCTTCAATTTTTCATACAATAACTCACATACGTATTACGAGTGATGGATGAAAAGGACTAACTTTCGGGCTTTAATAAGAACCTCCAGATGCGAATCTCCAAATTGGCTGAAGTTTATTGCCCACTTATGTCAGGCTTAAGTTTCGTGGGAGCCTTTCTCTAAGAAAATAATTTATAACGCGGTTTGTCTCTACATAGCTGCATAAACTTTGATTGTTCGTACACACAAATTGCTTTAGGATTGCCAAAGAATAATAAATGCCACGTTTAATTATTTAAATAATTGAATAATTGTCGGTGTGTCTGTAAATGATAAGGTTACTTCGGAATGATTCGACTTACTGGGGTTATATTCATACAAAATATTTTTTTTGTCGTAACTCTACGTTTTGTAGACATGGAAATATTCCAATACGAACGTTCACTACACCCACAAGTTCTAATATTTTAATAATTATGTACCTATTTAGTATGTATGTGTTTATATAAAAGTCTTTTGAGTAAATATACATAATATTAAGTCTGTCTCGTGTCTTTAGTAATAAATTGTCAGATAAATTAATAATAAATTAAGTATTTACACAAAGAAATTTCATTGCGTCTATGATAGACCTTTTGAAGTGGTAAAAGATATAGGTATAAATGTTAAAATAATGAAAAAAGATATAGAGCTTAAATATAGAACAAAAAATGAGTAGTGATGATTGATGTAGTTTAATAATCAATATGAGTATTTCTATTTACTTGATAATTTATGCCTGATTTGTACCATTTATCAATATAATTATATATAACAAGAGTATTAAATAAAAGTTGATTACATAAACAAGTATTTTACGGGGCTTGATGGCCCTGTAGCCTAGTTGGTAGTGACCCTGCCTGCGAAGCGAGGGGTCCTGGGTTCGATTCCCGGTCGGGGCAGATATTTATGTGACAGATAAATATTTGTTCTCGGGTCATGGGTGTTAGTGACGTGTTGTTTGTGTATGAGTTTGTGTATGAGTATGTTAGCGTTTATTTTATCATTTATTTTTATTCATTTTTCTTTATAAAACTAGTGTGTAAACAGAATTTATAAAATACTTTTTCTACAATACGTAATATTAGAAGTGATAAAATTTTTATCATAATATTATTTTAAATTATCATAATTTTATACATCATTAGATAGTACCTATCAAATAATTAAACGATTAAATATTATGTGGAAAGATTTCAGAAGAAATAAAAGAAGATAAAACATTCAGAGAAATGTAATTTACTTCAACAAATAAGAAAAATATGTTTTGAAGTAAGTAATAATGTTTAATCGTAACCATAATCAGTAATGAAAATCAATTAAGATACTAACGAACTCTCTTGCGAAATAATTGAAAATTTAATTGCTCAAACAGAAAACTCTTTCTTTAGAAATCGTTTACCACTGCCATTAGGCTTAATTCAAAAATTAATTTAAACTTTCAGAAGGTTGAGTCGGGAAGCGAGCTCCGTAAAGGCAATATCAATTTCATAATTTTAATTAAAAAAAACTAACTTCTCTGGTGACAAAGTTTCGTACTTTTTTAATAAGGGAAATGTTAACGACGGATTTTGGTGGGGAAGTGTGGATAGTTGACGAGCATTTTTTTATAAAATACAATGTTGACTCAAAACATTGTCGAGTTATTAGATATATTCAGGCCACGACAATCTATTTTTGAGCGTACTGAATCCCTTCTTGTACATTCTAAGTATCCCAATGTTACTCTATACTACCGACATGTCTGCAGAGGCTACCAGTTAGGTAACTGAAATAAAATAGACTTGTATTTTTACTCTTTATAAAACCAAACAAATGTTATGTTTATTATCTGAATTTATCATACTTGAACGTAGCCATTTCACAATGTCGTAGGCCAGGCCAGATAAATAGTACTTTCTATAAGAACAAGGAAATAGCCTGGGCAGTTTCAACATTCTGTCAATTAATGTTTGTTATCGAACAAATTATAGATGCTTGTTTGCGAATTCGATACTAATTCATGCCCTATCAAGGTAGAAGGTGAAGCTCTGTCTGCCCTTTAAAGATGTCAAAGGTTTTGAACTTAGCACGCACGGTATTGAAAGAGCACGCAAGGTTCTGGACTAGTACGATATTAAAGGATTATTAAGAATTATTTTGTTGTTGTAAACAAAGGCCAGGTGTAGTTCATTTGGCGCAGTTTATGAACGCTTTGAATTTGTTAAGATATAACTTAAATTGATAAGATAACACCAGAAAATAATATGATATAAGTTCAGTAAGAATCATATTATATACCGTAGTCGCATTTCAACAGACGTTATTTATTTAACTTGATAATTACGAGTATGAAGATAAAATCTTTAAAGTGAATCATTTAAAAGCCAATTAAATGAATGCATCCCATTTCGTAGGTAGAATATAATTGACAGTTTACTAATGAAATAACTTAGAAAATCTAATTAATTTATTATTTTTGCATCGCTACTAATATGCTAGGAATTAATCGCCGGCGTAAGAAAATGTATGCTAGCTTAATAATGCAAATTGTAGAAAGTACGATAATTTTATTCAGGGCAAAATCCAGTAAAGTTTTTACAATCGAGTCGTTATTAGCGTTAAACCCGCATTTGGTTAAATCTAATTACTGCCCACATAATGGATATCGCAACAGCGCAATCAACTTCATTGTTTAATGAATGACCAAGTGAAACTAAATACATAATCCATAAAAACATAGCAAATGACTGTTAGATGGTGACTGGATAATACATTATGGATGGTCGATGGTTAATACATCGCTCACTGTGATATATTAAAAATAACTTGTTTGAATACTTTTAACATTCAGTGGAAATCTATCCATAAAAACATGCATCAAGAGATATGTTTTTAACATATCCGATATCCTATTACTATTAAAAACTGATGAATAATAACCTACCGTATATATTACACATAAAAGTCAACAAGAAATATATTTATAAGCTCAGCGTGTGTTAAGCAATGTAGCTTACATTTTAATTTCGATATACTTATATTATAAAAACGGTTTTCTCGTTCTAATCTACTTATGTATGGTACATATCTACAATAGTCAATCTCAATTTAAAATAACTTATTTACAGTCGAATCTGAAATACTTCTCATTTATATCCATAAATAATATTAATGTGATTAACACAGTGTTTGTAAAAAAATCAAGTCATAGTGTCTGGAACAAACTCGCTTTAAAAATTGCCCACAAGAGAGTCATCAAGATATACTATGTACGTATATTAAAATATTAAATAACTGTCTAACAAATGAAGCTACTACAAGCATGAAAATTTGTATTAGGTTTCCTTATATACTTAAGAGTGCATAAACATTTTAGAATTCATCCCTTATTGTGGTAAAATGAGGAGTAGGGGAAGTTACGAGTAATTGCTACTAAACAAATTTTCATTCCTTGTCACACATGTCGTATAGACACAAACGATTAAGACAAAATAAAACTTCAAGATTCGAATACAAACATTTATCTATCACATAATTTGTCCGATGCACCGTCTCCGAAACTCAAGTATTGTGTGGTTTCACACAGTTTTTAACATTGTTTAACACTTTATTAATTGTCCTTACAACACGTTTTTATTACAATGACAGTGAAACGGGATTTGTAATAGAATTAGCTTTTAAGCGTAAACACTAAAGCCAGATCCATGAATAACTAACAAACATTACAAGTTGAAATAAAACACAAATTTAATCGATGTCACATAATTATATTTACGTTTATGCAAACAGCATATTTTGGATAATTTCTATTGTCGCTTCACTTCGTCCTAATATATATAGCTTTATTATAATTAAAATTATTATCAACTATTCGATTACTGTAGTGATTAACGGTTTCGGTGGCTTTAGATCGCTTCAATTGGAATTACTTTTTTTCTAACATTTATCTTAATTCAATAAGTGTAAAAGATATTAATTTATTTGAGTAATAAAAGTAATAAAAAGTTATAACATTCCGTATCCGTAGATAATAATTAATTCTCCGTTTGAGTTAACTCTTTATCGGTAATGTCGTTGTGTTAGCATGGGAAGGCCAAGTTAATTGCAAAACGCAATGAACGATTGTAAATTGCTCGGAATGATTGCGGAGTGGTCGTGATGCGGGTTCATTACAATAACCTGGCATTTAATTGAATTCACGGAATGTTACCCACTCTGCTGGAGACACGCATGACTACGCCAAGTTGGGCGTTCCGCGTTTACACTCGCTGCGTTTCATTTAACTTAATTCCTATAATCTCTATTGTTAGTAACTACTATTATTAATCATAGACTCCATAGTCATGAAAAGATTGGGTTATTTGTATGTGTTTGAATGTTTTCTATGTTTTTTTATATCATAATTATGTTGGTTAGTAGTTATGATCTGTACACGCACGTAAAAAATATTTCGCTGTTAATATTAAATTGTAATAATAACTTGAAACGCACTCGGTTTCGCTCGTGTGCTATTGTTATTAAAAAATATAAGTTCCTAGTACTATATAGCCTAGAGCTCTTCCACATTAATGTGGCTTAGACATAAAAATATATTTTTTTCAAATACGATTCATCAGTCGTGATATTGATGCGTTCAAACTAACAAACTCTTCAGCTTTATTTTATTAATCAAGTACTAGACAAGACAAAGTGATTAGTGATTCGCTCAGCGACCTATAAAAGGAAGAATATATCGTATTTATCTATCAATACACATAATAAAGCTGGAGTTGATTGATGTACGTACATTTATTCACGCAATAGCATACCAATGATTTTTAGAATTTTTATCTGTACGTCGGTTTGTTTATTTGTCTGTTTGTCTGCGCGTTCCCGCTAATCTTAGAAACGGCTAAACCAATTTGGATGCAATGCATTTAAATGATACGGTTAATCTAGAAAAGTAAGTTTGAGGTTAATATTTAACGATCCATTCATTTCAATCGACTCACGAATAAAAAAGATATAACAATGTAAAGAATCCCGTGAAATATTTTTTGAGTGCGGGAACTAAGTGTTAGATTTTCCGAAGCAAAAGTGGGCCGTTCGATTGTTACACATTTTACAATCATGCGACGTACTCACAAAATGACACACGCTGGAATTTGGTCCCAGGTGCATTGATTGTAGTCAGACAAACCTGTATCGTTGTAAAATAATCAAAGCATTTGCTAATTATCTGATTTACCGGCGGCATGACTAGTTTACAAAACAATATTAAATATAGTAATATGGCATAGTTAAAACAATCATTATTAGTTGACTAATCCGCGTGTAGCAATAACATTTCTCCAACAGAAGTAGGTATTAATGGCTATGATACTTTCATATATCAGATCTAGAAATGTATTTATTTAATTTTATTTTTTATTGGCATTCTCTATCAGTCGATCTAGAGTGATGGTGAAAATATTTGGTAGGTGAAACATATTGATAAACAAAGGCTGCAATTGTAAAATTCTGCACGATTTACCATAAATGTAAATATTGATTATAAATTATTTCACATACATAAATATTACTAGATATGTTATATACTATAGATAACATTATACTAACACAAATATATCTTCTTCTAAAATTAACTCAAAAACAATTCCTTAACTACAAAGTTACTTAATTATTAATTCGAAATAATTTGTGAAATTCCTTCGGAACGCTATTTTAAGTCTTCCGGTAATTTCGACTCGAAGTACTTAGTTTAAATTGAGCAAAAGCCAATTACGAATGCCATGTATTAAATATTGTTAAAACTGGCGCCTACGTGCAAGAAAAACCTCATGTTGGGGTTCATTCACGCCAAAACAAATTACTTTCCATGCATTTCCGGACTTCTTTTCATTTTTGTCCCTTAATATGTTTGGCGGCGGCTCGGCTGTGTTGGCGAAATCGTACCACTGTACCAATTCAGTAGCCAAGTCTCTTTCAAATTCTCGACTCAGCACCAGTAATAAAAAGAAAATAATACGCTTTCACAGTAAAATAAAAATAACACGCATGCAATATGTTGATTTTGTATTACGAATTTCCTTTATTGTCAGTATCCAATCTCGAAATGTGTTTATAGCGCATTCGAACGTAAACATGCGTTAGGTAATATTGTTGTACACGTGAACAACACTACAAGTACTCATATAAGAAATGAGTATTATTCGATGATTTGAAGATTAAATTGCCGTGGCTTCGCCTAGGTTGATTTAGAGCCACTGATCATATGAACCATTTGTTCATTTCTATATTATGACTTTAAATCCGAATATATAGTTCGCTGGATTCAGGACAGGTCTCGCTTAAGACACTTGCAGAGGGCTCACCACCATTTCGTTCTTCTCTCTTTTTTTTAGCTGGCAACGCATCTGTAATGTATTTGGTAATCATGACTTGCGGTTGTCACTTACCATATACTTAATAGTCAACTAAGTTGACAGCTATTTAAATTTAAAAAAATGTGCTTTTGTATCTGTATTTTAAAGATTGTAAATTTCAAACATTTATAATTGAATTAAAAGCAATGTAAACCAGACCCGTCCTGAATTATAAGACAAGTTATGTATGCAAATAGGTTCCATTTAATTTTGCTGGGAGGATGTAGAGGCAAACTTTAACGTAGCGAGTCCATGAATCGATATAATCGATCTGGTTGTTAGAACGATGCGAAGTCGCTCCGTAATTATAGCATTAACGACATGCAGAACCTGGAATGGACTAAACAGGCGTGTTTTGTCCATTTCAGGGCCTGCGTGTTGGCAAACAACCACCAGGACTGTCGTGGAATTCGATGTACCGTCAACTGTGGAATCATTCCGCGGAAAAATACTGTTTCTTCTTTTGGCGCAAACATCATTAAAAGGCTATCTCATAGGAATACCGCACATTTTTAAAATAAGAAAATCAAGAATCAAACGGGCAATTAAATTTATAGTTGTGATTTTTTTGTTTGACAATTTCATCTGCTATGATTAATTGTTTCCGAATAAACGTTAGTTTATTGTTTTCTTTAACATTTAATTAAAATATTAATGTTTTAGTCAGATTAATGTATAACAATATTTATCTAAACGAACATAATTTCATTAATCATCATCATTACAACCCATAATTGTCCCACTGCTGGGCTTGGGTTTCCTCTCACGAAGTGAGGGGTATAGGCTATTTAACCTTACGATAATTAACTATCGTCCACAAACGCTAAAAACCTATTAACATGTAGTCCAAATGAAAAGTATAATTGAATGCATTATCGCATAAGCGTTTCTGTTGGGTCCTCACTAATTGTTACTTTAATTAATTCTAATTGCTACCCGACTAAATAATTGCGCTCGCACAAGTGTAATAATAATCCTGTGAGAACTGGTGGGCGGTTATGTTAACTTGTCTCATCGCTGAGGGTATGCGAGCAGCGATATTTTTATATTGTATACCTAAAAAATCTTTAAATGTATGAACACATCATGAGTAAGTGGATATTATATTATATACAAAATATAGTAATTACGGTATTATCTATCAGGTTATCTAATAAACTTAACTCACACAACGCATCACTAATATTTAGCAAATCTCGATGGTTGTATTCAAAACTTGTATAGAAGTTTATATATATTTTACGTAATATTTTACGCGATATATTATGTGCAAACTATAGTCAAATAAATCTATATAACTATAGTTAATATGTCAAAACCATAGACAAATTCATAACGCGTTCCAAGTTCACTAGTAAATGAAATTGTTAAATTTGTAATGAATACTAATAAAAAAATGCAGTAAAAATAACCAAATATTTGCTGACAATTTAACGAATGGTAATTGGCTTTTAATACCCATGAATATCAGTATCACCAAAGGTATTCTCGACGCTTTGCCAGTTAAGAAGGAAACAAATAACTGATCCTCAAAACTCCAGTCGGAATTCAAGCGAAAGAGTCGTAGCTAGCCAGATAGGCATAATTTAAAATAGAGTAATATGTATATGTATATGTACCCGCCGTGGTATGACGAGGAACTTTAACAAACAGAATATTTTTCTATTTGAAACTAACTATTCAACTCGCTTCTCGTTTTCCAATCGCGCTGCAACACATCCCGTTCCCGCGCGGCTTGCTCCCCGCGGCGCACTAATTGCGAATTGCGACGCCCAAAGGCCGTACGTCATCTTTATTATTTTATTATTAACGATCCGTCATTAATATACTCCAATTAACTTTATTGTCTCGACGTTGGCTTCAATAAGCGAGATGTATCGTGCGGCGATACCACTGATCGATTGCGTCGAGTTGTGTCCACCTAGTTACCTCTTCAATTGGACCCTTGATTGGTTTCACGTGCTCACCATTATTATGTGGACAGTGTTCCGATAAATTGGAAATGATTGTCAACTAACGTACATGTTGGTATTACACTTCAGTCATATTGGGTTGCTGGCTGCGCCCGCAACTTCGTCTGCTTTGAGTTAATTTTGGCACGTTTGGGGCATGTTCGTTTGATGTAGATCTTAATGATTCAAGTATTCTCAACTATGATCTATAAAATATAATTGAACTACCAAATTGTATCCAATTTTAACTTTTTAAATATATTAGAATTTATCATATACTTATATATTAATATATATGATTAGCATAAAATGTGCGATGTAAATATTTGAAGGGGTATTTATGTTTAGATAATTATAATATTGTAGAGCAAAGTTGTTTAAAATGATCGTGGTAAATAATTTGAATAATACTATTCAGACTCTTTAATTACACACATTGTACTACAAATATGGCAAAACTCTCATTACACGAACAGTATGTAAGTTTTTCTATGTTTTGCTCGAACAATAAGACCTTAAGTAGCAACATTACAGGTTTTTGCACGAAAAATATGCGTATGCGCATCTTAATGACGTCAGCGAGCAGTGACTCCGCGTCACGCAACATGCGTCTACTCGAATTAATTGACGCAATTACACTGTAGAAAACAATCGAGCCTAGATAAATGCCATAATGAGTCTCATATTATGAACAATTACCCAGCAGTGTGTAGCGAAACAGAATGCATTGTGCGGCGGTTATTTTAAATTAATCACTGCGTTGCTGTATTTGTTTGTCTAATTTCAGAATAACTAGATATTGTAATTAAAATTGCATTATCATCTACGTAAATTAAGCTTTGTTGTGTTTAACAAAAATATTTGCGGAGTTTGCTTTAAAAATCTAATATTTTAATTACAGGAAACGTCAAAATGTTATTAAAGAACGTATTGTGTTTATTAATTTGCTCTTATTGATCTGATTTATCGGGTTGTTACACTTCATTTATTGACTATAATTTTTTAATGTCAGTACGTCGTTGAAATAATTCACTTATATTCTAATGAAATAATCCACCTAATGAAATGGGTTAATTTAATTAGATACTACCCAAGAATTCAAGAAGCATAATTTCCTAAGTAATGAAACTACGTAATAGGAAGAATGCTATTACTCTGTGCACTCCTCGTGTCATGTAAGTATAGGTATACCTTATTGTTACAGGTCAACAAGAAGACAACAAATATGCTCTGGGCAGTAGTGTGGCAGGGAACACGGGCGGCGCGAGACTCTGCGCTCAATGTGGGAAGGTTATCACTGAGAGATTCCTCTTAAAGGCGATGGAGAGATTCTGGCACGAAGATTGCTTGAAGTGTGGGTGCTGTGACTGCCGCCTCGGCGAAGTCGGATCCAAGCTTTACTACAAAGCCGATCTAATGCTCTGCAAGAGAGATTATCTTAGGTAACACACTGTTTCTTTAGCTTAATACAGTCTAATTCCAAATTACTTTTACTAGATGTAACACTCCATATTTCAACAGGTTATTCGGTGCCACAGGCAACTGCGTCGCATGTAACAAAGTCATTCCCGCCTTCGAAATGGTAATGCGAGCGAAGAGCTTCGTTTACCACTTAGAATGCTTCGCCTGTCAACAATGTAACCACAGGTAAAAAATCCGTTTCATAAAATTTAAATATCCCTTATCTATGAAATTTGCAAGTACACTATCAATACAAATGAGTAATAGTAAAGCATTAAATTTAATGTGTAAATGCTATCTAACTTGAATACATTATGCTTTCTACGTATCGCCCCTCATTATATTTAACTAGCTATAACCCGAGTTACACGGACATAATAAATTTGTGCAGGTTCTGTGTAGGCGACAGATTCTATCTGTGCGACAACAAGATACTTTGCGAGTATGATTATGAGGAGAGGCTGGTGTTCGCGAGCATGGCCGCCAACCCCAGCGGCTTGGCGCACATCAGGCGACAAGTTAGTGGATTACAGGTTAATATTATTAGCTTTTGAACATTCATAGTTTATATCTATCATTATTTACTAACTAGTTACTGCCAGTACCTTCTGTAAATTTCTCCTTGGTTATCATAGTAACCATATTTTCATTTTTATTTCATTCTAACTGTGTAATTCATAATTTATTAAAGGCTTTTCATTTATAAATAGCTATAACTGTTTTATATAGTTTTCTACACAACAAAAATCGCATCAAATGAAACTGCGTTGCTTTTAGTCCATCCACATAAAAATTCTGTACGACATGAAAATAGGCAAAATAAGCAAGCTTTAGAATTTTTTGTGTTTTTACATCGGCAAACTGTGTTACGTTTATAATGGCATATATTGATCTATTTAGTTTA
>DWPA01000024.1:0-43105 GCA_018251375.1 Calpodes ethlius
ATATATATATCAACGATCTCGGAAACGGCTTCAACGATTTTTTTGAAAATTTGTATTTAGGAGATTCCAGATGCAATAAATCGATCTAGCTAGGTTTTACTTACAGAAGACTTCGTTTTGACCATGTTTTCATTAAATTAAAACCTCGTACAATATCATTATGATACAAAGCTAAATTTCGTCGTCGCTTCGTTTTCGAAGTTAGAATAGGTTAGTCGGAAAATCAGGCGCTTTTAAATGCAGGAAGCCCGGGTTCATATCTGGGTCCGATGCGGTGGTAGAACAGTGCGGTACTCACGTCGTGTAGCCAGGAAAGCTTCCTGGCGGGCGGGTTGGCACGCACGTGGCACTCGAAGTACACGTCGTCGCCCTCCTTGATGTCGCCGGCGGCCAGCGAGCTGCCCAGCCGCAGTCGGACCACCGGCGGATCTGTCGGGAACGCGTTCTCGTTCAACACATTTGCACTAGCTTTTCCCATTTGTATGGTTACTGTATGACATTATATTTCAGTGGCGTTCAAATAAAATATATAATAAAACCCAGTATTATCTGTATTGCAACGTTTCCAAGCGTGTACGAGGAGCGATCCGATAAGTGTTATTTAATTAAGTAACATTGATTAACACTTGGAGGCTCTCAGCGTGAGCTCACAATTATGGAATGTTTCCGCTCCGCAGGTTTAACGTGTGATTTTGATACTCGCTTGCTGCAGAATGTTAATCTTTGTTACTTTTATATTGTGCGTGGTCGTGTTCGGCGACATTCAAATAGCAACAGGCGGTCGCAAACGTTACGGAATGTTATCTTTTTGTCTGACGTCGTTCAACAAAAAGTAACTGCGCTGTGGATGTACCACCATAGTAATTCGCCCCAGGAACGATAGTTTGTGGCCACTGCAGACTCGGTAAATACCAAGAGTTATAATGACGATTAAAAGCTCGTTTTATAAGAGTTTAGAATTGATATAATATACGATACTTACAGACAACGTTGATCGTCCAGGAGGTTTCTAGAAAGAGTGCGGTCACGTTGGGGTTCTCGGCGCGGCACGTGATGGGCTTGCCGTCGTCGTCCAGCGTCGGGACGAAGCTCATCACGCTCACCGTCAAGTTGTCCCGGAGCTCCTCCTGCGGGTATCGGAACTTACAGTTAGCACTTTGCGTAGGGAGACAATAGAGATAACGGCACGCGTTGGTAGAAGAAGGACGGGCACTAATGGCACAAAGTAACATTATTCAAAATTAATGTCATACACGGCCAGTTCACAATCATCAAAATCGGCGTGATTCATGCGGCATTTCCAATTACATGTGGGCACACCGACCGCAGAGTCGTGCGCAGTGCCCTTCTACTGAGCAACTGCGTACGTAAACATGTCAAAATTTGCAATTGAAACCGCGCTGGTGAATGGTTCAATCATAAAATTTCATTGGGATAAGTGACGTGTAACAAATAGCGAACGCGGGAATGCGGTACACGACGCGATAATGCGTCATCGACCGCGGCGTTGCGTCGACGGAAGCGCGTCCGCGTCGCTGGACGTTATATCACATCATTGGATGAGCGATGCACCTCGCGAGCGATTTTGTTATTGTGACGTTACACTCCATAATGTATCAATTGAAACATCGTATATTCCATTACTCGTCAATAAAGTTTTAGTGCGCCGTATATCAAAAATAGTGCTTTAAATGTAATATTAGCCAGCATTTACTGCTTATTTCTTATAAATTTATATCACTAACATTTGAAAAGTGGCTTACTATGAAGCCCTTAGCCTCGATTGCGAGCATTTTATTTATTAGATTACATTAACTGTAAGAACACTATAGTATTGTGTACTATTATATTTTTGAGTAGTTACACTACAGTTATCTTACATTGTTTACATATAATAAATACGAACGCTTTTTTATTCAACCACTGATGGCATTTCATAACATAAACAAATTTTTCACGTGTAAATAGTATTAAAACACAAAAGTTCGTCAAAATCTTTACAACCATTTCGGAGGATGCGGTTACATACAAATATACAGGTAGCGCTCGTTTCATAGTATAGGATTGTCATAAACAATACAGACAAATCCAGAAGCTCTAGGCAGACATCTAGAAGCAGCTCGTTTAAAGATGAAGTGTTACTACGTTACTGCTGCCCGCCGGTTGACTGGCAACAAAATAAATCACAACTAGTTGTTGTCAAACTCCGTGCTGAAGTGAAACTCGTTCCGCGAGTTTCAGAAAGAAACTCGGTTAGTTGGCACAAGTTTCAAGTTGGTCTACGTGTGGATTTTGTAACAAGCTTACAATTACGGAGCGATGATGAAGTGGAGTTTGTGACGCACTCAGCAGCGTCAGATTTAACGTGGACGACGTATCGAGCGTAGTGGTAGTTAAGTAAAAATCTCGAGCTCCGCGAGGTTCATTTACTGAATGAACTCTCGATGGATCGGATGTAGTTCGTAAGTCAATCCTTTGATTCAGCAATGAAGTGCTAACCGCAGTTCGGAAGTGGGTCAACTTGACGCAAGAGGGGCGTTTGGTAAATAAACTCGGCGCATCGAGCGGTCGGTAACTGTCCCGTTAAGGAAAATATAGTGGTAACTGATAAAATGAATTTCCTTGCACAGATTAGCAGCGAGTGGAACGTTCATAGTGGTTTCGTATCACCACTGGACACGGAAGGTACTCTCTCGGTTGCAACGGGCAGTTTAGTAATAGCTTAATACTCGAACTTAAATATATTTAATGTTGCGCTAATATTTCTTTAACTTTTTATCAAAGGTTGTCAGCGTTACTGATTTCTTATCAGTACGTGCGTTATTGCTATGTTTAATTATTTCCGTATGAATTTTTAAAGAATGGTTTAAAAAATATTTTTGGAACACAAGATTTACTCTCAGCCCATTCTGGAACGCCAACTATAAGCGGGTTACGGAGAACAAATAAAATAATCGAAATAATTACAATTGAATAAAATATTGCTTTTATTTTAATTATATGATTAAGATTAATCTATATTGGCCATAACATTGTGTAAAACGATAATATGAGTTGTGAAAATAAGATCAGTACTAAGATAAGAAATATGAAAATCCTTCTATTTTGACAATCTTACCAAGACAGCCACTAAAAGCTTCGCGTACCGTACAGCTACTGCATCTCTAAGCGTTGTTATTCTTAGTTTAAAAAACATTACAGGTTTGCGAAGACCATTTTTCCATTTAGGAATCTAAACTTTCCAAGTGACCCCATCTCTTTCATCTAAATGATTGTCGTAGGACGGTTATTACAAATGAATGTACGGAATACGAAAAAATAATTAAAAATCGTCGTGTCTTTTTGATTTTTTAAATCTTTTCTTAAATATTTGGCTGCAGGACAAACCTTTAACCCGATTGTGTTTGTGTTAGAAATTTTCTTTATCGTAAATCCTGTTACTTGACCACACGATGTGGGTGATTGATCACTTTGGTGAGTGGAACATATACCAACAATATCCACATTTAAATTAAAACAATTTTTAGTCTGAGGCTAGTTGAATAGTTATTCTTCTGCTTGTTCAATAAAAAATCTTAAATTATATTATGCGACAAAAAAAAAAAACAAATTAAAAATTCTATAACATTCTCAACTCCTAATTTGAATTTTGTCTCCTGGCGAAGAGACGTTGAAAAATAAGACCTTAATTAAATCTAAGCACCTTCTGCTTATAAAATTACGTCGACAACCTGACAAAGTCTTGTTACATTTATTTCTATGATTTTCTTTTAACTTTTTTCCACATCATAATAATCTGTATTTTCTGAGATTTCCAAAATAATAACGTTTTGATCTGCAATAGCTTACGTAATTTGTAATCATTTCAAGAAGGCATTTTAAGGCTACTTTGGGTAGATGTGAACTCAGAGAAACATGTATCGGGAATAAAATCAATTCTAGCTTGTTTGAATTTGAATAACCAAAATAAAATAATTCAAATAATTTATATCTAGTTCTAATTTAATTTAACAAGGACATCGGGACAAGCAAAACTAAACAAGCGTTTATTAAAAGGCCTGAATTTCAATAGCGCTGTTAACATACGACATTCCCCGGTAGGCGCATCTGGGAAGACTGTCAATTACGTGTAGAAGCGTTTAGGCAAATAGCGCGTCGTGTTAGTGCCGTATTGTAGTGGCAGGTGGCGCTGATCGACTAACAATCGCTCGCCGTGGGCCGCTCTCGGGGAACGTCGCTTCAGGCTAACGAGTGATAGATTCCTTGTCTATCACAGTACTCGATAAAGGACAAAACCGTGCCGGTAAAACGATCCTTTGGTTTGCTTAACGCACAGTACCGACTTACGTATCCGGCTAAAGCAGTAAGTAATACTGGATTAGAATAGGATAACAGAGCTTTCAATAATTTCTTCATACATACCTGCACCGTATCGCTGACTACTACCACAGTTTAATTTATTTTGGAAAAGTTTTTACATTGTTATTAGGTATAGTTATATTCTAAGTTAAATTGTCAAAATAATTGACGTATTTATTTACGTGTAGTTTAATACTTTATTTATTAAAGCTTAGAAAATAGGTCGGTGTTTATGATAAAAAGTTTAAAAATAATAAATTATTAGGTAAAAAAACTAAGAATACGCTTACAATATAACAACATGTAAACAATGATAAGCACGTTTATCGTTGCCGTTAAGGCAGATGTGGCAGGGACATTAAGCGAAGCTTTACCACACAATAAGGTGGCAGGGGATTGGGGTCAGTACACTAGGCTGCCTCGGGCTGAAGCACTTTTCACGCTGTGTCTATCTCCGGAGGCATAATTAATTTCTTTTGATTAAACATTCCTAAAGATTTTTTATTCTCACGCGTTTCAAAATTACTCGGGCCGAAATTCAAAGCACTGAACTATCACAAATAGTTACTCTCTTATTTAAGAAATTACTTGCTTGAGCAACGTAGCAACGAAATGCGAAGAAAGCTATTTAGCAGTGCGCTTATTGTCAAGTTGTTGTTTCCATAAACAACATTCAAGCATTGCTTTGACATAAACACATATAGAGCTCTCTATAGCCCTGTGATCGGTTCATTTGATGCGACCCACTTCACTCTAACTTCTTCAATGATGTTGAAGACAATGATAGAAATACGAACATTCAATATATTTTTTTTAATTTAGTCATGAACCTTGAGCAGAAACTCAGCAAGTACTTTATCTAATGTCGACATTGACAAAAGCATTGTGATGGAGTTCTCTCATTACTGGCCGTATGTGTTCGGTAGTACTGAGAGATCTCGTAGCAGTTTTTGAGTACGGGAGTAAATGTATAGTCGTAGCAATGGGCGCACCGCAGTAGTTGTAACTGTATGCGCGAATTATAGTCTACCCTCTAGCTCAGTCGGCGGATAGTCCGCCTGGCGAGCGCGGGCCGTGTTCAATGATGTTCCCATTTGTGTACGCCCGCACAGTAGGCAATTCTAGTGAGATTTATGTAGCGTGGCCTTAGGAGGACTGTTTATTCATCGACACCAACTTGTAACATAGGTGACATCGAAATGTTAATTCGATACTCTTTTCGATACAATTTTCGCGTGGCGTATAGGCGCAGAACATATCACTGAATATGACAATTCGAAAACAAACATTTATCTTTTAAATAATTATCTGCCCCGGCCAAAATCGAACTCGAGGCATCTGTGTGAAATCAAATTTATAAACAAGCGTTTATCCACTCAGGCATTAGAGGAGTAAAATAATCGGACCATTTAATCCGTAAGTGCTTCCTTGCAACGTATCCAAGGTAATTGAAACTCGTCTTGGAGTGAACCAGATAATGTAGGTATGTGTAAGTTGAGTAGAGGGCGAGTGTTGAGCCGGAACGGGCAAATCGATAGCCATTGAACGTGAACCGGAAACGTTTAGGCAAACAGCAAGTGTCGGTGGCGCCACAATTAATGGCAGGTGGCGAGGGCGGCGGGCGACGGGCAGCGGGGGGCGGGCGGACGGACAAACAGCGGCTGTTTGCTGCTGCGACGACGGCACGCGGCGCTGCGGCGGCTCCACGCGCCGCTCACACCGACGCGACACGGCACCGAGCGATTATCAAACGATTTGAGCGAGAGGAGAATGTGCAAGTTAATCTGTTATATCAATGTTCCTATATTCACTTATGACATGATAATTATGTACGAGGGGGATAGGACCGGAATTGGTCGGGCTCATTCGAATTATAATTGTAACATATTAATGGGTATTTACAAGACATTAATATATTTGTCTTTCTGATGACCGAAGATAACCCTTTCAAATGTACTGCATACGCCATTTCTTACTTTGGTGTATTAGGTCATTAATTTGACGGCCCCGTAGCGTAGTTGGTAGAGACCCTGCCTTCGAAGCGAGGGGTCCCGGGTTCGATTCCCGGCCGGGGCAAATATTTATGTGACAGATAAATATTTGTTCTCGGGTTATGGGTATCAGTGACGTGTTATATGTGTTGTCCATGCTACCCGCGACACAGGGAATCCTACTGCGGGGGTATGAGCGTGTTAGCGTTAACGTTTAATTACAAATACAGATACCGAATACTACAAACAATTTGCTCAACTTGCGTATCTGAAAGTTCTCCATAATATTCTCCGAGAAGTGAGAAGTCTTGAAATCCACGCTCGGCCAGTATGGGCGACTATGGCCTGTACCGTTCACACTGTAAGAGGAATCCCGAGGGAAAGTTATTGGTTGAGATGATGATAATGAAAAACGTTTTTATACACAAAGATAAACCTGTACAGTTTATGTAACATAAATATTTTATTAAGAGCGCTTTAGTTTGAAGAACTGAGCGATTTGTTTTTTATATCGCAACCGAGATCACGGTCCGAACGGATAGCTACGTAGCGACGTAAGCGGCGCATGGCCAAGTCGCGGTGTGTATTACTGTGTCAAGTCGCTGTATGGTGCTTGCTCTTTGCATGCATTTCTTAGTCATGTGTCTCGTGCCACGTACTACAAGTAACTTGCTTCAATTATTATGTTCAACAAGATTGATGATTTGGAGCGTGGTCGCTTATAAATTCTATGGATGCATTATTCTTACAAAGAAAATCGGGCAAAAATATTTCTGTATTGCAGCCGTGTCCTTTCGTTAGTACCTACTTCCTTGACATAAATGAAAAATGCCCACTATTTTTGGGCGATGCGCTTAATTACATTGTTCTGGCAGTGAAATCACGAGTCGGTCTGTCGGTGCGACCCATCCTGCCACTTGGACCTTATTTGTGAGCTTAATAAAGCGCGTTTGCACCGCAGAGGGCGCTGCAGAGCCATCGCGGCATTTCGGACAATTTAAAACGCAATTATTCGCAAATCGTCGCTAATTAAACGGAGATACTCGTTAATGGGTTCGATTCGAACCGGCTTTAATAACATTCCCTTTCAGACTGATCCGTGTTTGGTTTGCAATCAACAAATCAAAGAGCTCCACTCGGGAGAGGGCGTGCGGCGACTCTCATCAATTTGTTTTCGACTCGAGACGATGTCAAAGGTGTTTCTGTACTTCAACATTTTAATGCATCGATTTCGCGAGGGATTTAAATGGCTCGTTGAACCAATGAGTATCAAAGTAGGGTACAAATGAAGGCACACCTACAAAGTTTTATTTCTTGTTCGTTGTTAACTTCAACATTTTATTACTATCTCTGTGTCTGTTTTTGTGGTGGGTGAATTTGTAATTATGTTGTTGCATTTTATATACAAGAAACTACATAGGTACGAGTAGGTGCATATTGTAATTATCGACATCATTGCAACTGAATTTGATTTCATATATAGGAACAAATTCAGTGAATACAAGCCACCCGCTCCTGTCAGTGATGTAGAGAAACGTGTGGCTGAAGGCATAATGGGACGGAGCCGGGTGCCGATAATCATAAATCGAGCGAACGATAGTGCAGCCGGTCCAAAAAGCGAGACGAGTGCTAACTAGCGGCGGGCCGTGTGGCGGGGACTATTAACATCGACTGCAAATTTGTCGGCCGCAAGCGAGTGGCTCCTTCATAAAGTGCGGGAATTATGTTCGCTGCAGCGCTGAAGTATGCGAGCTATCTGCTGACCGAGCGTGAGCCGATGCGAGCCGGGCGCGAGCCGGCCCGCTCGAGTGGCTGCACCGAGAGCCCACTGAATATTTCGTGCACCACTTACATACCGCTATCGCTTTACGGATCTCCAGTCTAATTTATAATAATATAATTCTAGACTCGGCGACTTGTGAAACATTCGCCCCCTAATAAGTCACAGGATAATATAAGCGTAGCATCAGAACCATGACAGTTAATTCTATTAAAAAAATTATGATTTCTTTCTGACCCAATGGAGCCGGAAGATACAAAACATTTTAAACGATAAATTCTACGTTATCGTAAGGATACTTAAAATTTGAATGTGCACAAGTTTCTTAATACGGGAAAATAGGGGAATACGTTTATTGTTTTTGAAGGAATGTGTGTTAACATGCATAAAGGTAATAAAAACTAATCCTATGATATCAGTACTTTAAATTACAGGTTTATCCATTATTAAAGAAATAATAAATAAAATAAAGGTAAGTAAATAAAAAAAATAAAGTAGGCATATTGTTTAAAATAAAAGTGACTTATCCAAATTAATTCACCAGTAAGGAAATTAGTAGCAATAAATCTCAATATACCTTTCGTCCAAGACACATTTCGAATGATATTCGCTTAAAATATAACGTCTAACGATGTCGTGCATTGTCGACCAGCACACCCCTCGTGTGGACTACGTGGTGCTTAATGCTCGGCCACAAACAAATGTGACTCAGGCGGAAAGCAATGAGTATGCGAAGTGCTCACGGCTTATTAAGTGGCCTTGGCCACCCGCCAGCCTCCGATGTCATTAAGATTTCTGTAAGCTGAGCTCGGACTATAATACAGGCTTTACGGTGCCCCGTTGGTACGTAAAAAAACGAGCGTACGGCGCCAACGAGGACTCGGTCGTTCAACGGCACGATTAGATGGGTGTGGGGTGGATTTTGTACAATCATTAAATACTCTTTGGACTGGTATAAATGTTTGTTAAAATTACCAACGTAATATGTTGCCTAATGCGTTTGTCCGAGTTGGACACGAACCACTACTATATGTATATGTTTAGTCACTACCGCATCAAGAATACCTCTCAAATTGATTGCGTCGTATTTGAGAGGTAAACTCCAATGTATATATATAAGTGATGCCAATTCATCGAGATACGAATCTGTGAAAGGTGTACCGCAGGGCTCAATCCAAGGTCCTTTTCTTTTTCTGCTTAACAATCTACCTCATTATATTAACAAGTACGCCAAAATCATTTTATTTTTGTACACACACATTGCTAATATTTAATTACATACACAATGTGTTGTATTACGGTGGTTTACCACAAAATATTTATCACTAACTGCTTAAGAAACTAATTATGCAGGATCTACACAACCGAATGAATCAAAAGTTAGCTGAGGTTTAAAACTAAATATTGAAATTATCAATGGAGCATTTCCCGTAAATTGGTATCTATTGTGTGTTAAGTAGGTAAATAAGTATATGACATGTGGCATTAGAAAGAGAAGATGTAGAAACTGTTATAATTGTTTAATTTGCATTTTATTGACGCGGGGTAAAGCTGCTGACATTGGTACAATATTGCTTTTCAGAAATGTATTTACGACATGCGCTGCCAATTGAAGGGGCAACTGAACGACTGTACTTCATGAGGCGAGAGGGTTGACTAGTTACAAGTGGTTACAATTAGGCAGCGGCGCGCGACGTGCGGACGTGCGGTGCGGTGTAGCGAGGGCGAGGCCGAGCGACGGAGCGGTGCCCGCGCATAATAAAAATATCCGCAGTATTATAACCGCCCTTGAAGCGTACGTGACGTGACGGTGCGGGGAGAGCGGCACGCGCAGATTTATCGTGCGTACGTGACGCGAGTTGCAATGAAAAACGGCCAATAATGTTGCCAGGTGTACACGCCTATTTGTGGGCCTTAAGATCTGACTCACATAGTTTACGGTATACGGCTTTTCGTAATTATGAGCTGGAGCGTGCGCAGGATTTTGGCGATATAATTATATTTATTCTGAACTTGACATTAAAATCAGGAGAAATAGGTACATCGCACTTTAGTAGCTATGCGCTCATAAAGTATTCGTGGTACGGTCATGATGCTTTCTCCGGTCGTATCCTTGCGCCTGCATAAAGAGCAATTGCATCGCGACGTAGTACAGTCGCCATTTCTAAATTCACGATTTCACACAATCACGAATCGTGCTACTGTACAACAAAAGGTAGGCATGGGCGACGTCTTTAATCTCATTGGAAGTTGTCCTTATTTCGTAGTATCGTCTAAATTCGCATCGGCAAGCGGGCGGCGTAGCGCGACGGATTACGGTAATGCATTGAATTCTAATTCCGCGTAAACTCGCGCGAATTCTGTTGTCGATTGATTACGGCTAAATCGAACACGCGGCTTAGCGCAAGATTACGCTGGGCCGTTCAAAAGAGTTTTTAAAAACGTAGGAAATAATGTTTTCGACTTATTTCCAATATAAAATTAAGTATTTTTTCATCAACATCTACCCACATCTGTATACGGGTTTATCTCCCTAGTTCTATCATGTTGCTTCATGATGGGTAAAAAATATATATGTGATAGCATGCGCTAAGCATTATTGGTGCTCATTTTGTAATGAAACTGTTAACGTCGCCTGATTACAAGTAGGATTCAACAATCTCACTGAACGGCGATGGGGGACGGCGGCATTGCGAGATAATTTGATATCCAAGTCAAATATGTATCTATAAATATGTGCGTGTAACAAAAACCTTTGCACTCCTTTTTAAGATCCCATAGCCAAAACATTTCAGTTCCGTAATGTCCCTTCATTTGTCTGTCTGTCTTCAGCATAGCACAGATTTTTTGTAATATAAAAGTATTTGGCATGGATATACTTAATATATACAATGACAAAAATAAAATCTTTTAAAAATTATAGGATACCTCAAATACATGTTTTTGAGAATAACGCAGACTCAAAGGAGTTTAAGATATAAGGTATAGTTAAAGTTTCTATAGAGAAAAGGCGTAAACCACAATATTTTATGTATATGTGTTACAGATATATCTATTGAAGGACATTAAATGTTGAATACCGTCAACGTGACGTAATCCTTTGACAACATGTATTACGGTTGGATTTGAGCTGCAGAGTGCGTCGCTAGCATGTATCTCTCTAACATTTTTTGCCCAATTGAAATCACAAGCACGGTAACTTATGACTATTATGCTGAAGAAATATCTGGACCACATTAGAGAACGATACAAGGATATAATCTTGTTCGGTACTCTTAGCGAATAAGTTAACGTTAAGTTCAGTGAAGCTTGCCACTTAACCGGTATTGAGGAGCGGAGTGCTGACACCGAGCGCTGAATACGCGCTGATTGCGAGTGGTCGCCGCGACTTTCTCAGACCGCTCTAGTATGCTAAAGCTGAAAGTACACTCGTCGACCAATTTGTCTGACTTCGCTTTACGAGGTGAGATTGTCTTGTGTGTATCGGATTGACCACTTTTTGTTTACAGTTTGTTTTGTTAAAAGCTCAGAAGATTTGGGGACTTGTAATGAAATCTGTTTGTCTAATTCTCGTTCAGTGCAGTTAACAACAGACCGGCTACACTGATGATATTACTACATTTGCATAACATAGTACAAAAAATGGAAACCAAACGACGAAATTCATGCAGACAAAAAATTGTAATGCATTCCGAACAAGCACTGTATGAGCTTATTTTCATTTTCCTTTTGGGTAGATTAGTTAATTTTTAACCAAACAAATTAAATTGAGATAAAATTTTAGCAAATTTTCTCGAGTAAACGATATCCTCCGCGACCTGTCAGCGAGACACCTGGAACTTGGCATGGCTCGTCCTGTGAGTTCGGTCCCCTCGCAGCCCCGGGCGTGAGGCCCACTAATTAAAATACCTGGAAGTTTATCAAAATAACTCTTCTTTATTAAAATTCGTCGTCCGCGCCCGCGGCCGCTCCGAGCCTCGCTACATTGCGCGGCTCAAAATTAGGTAGATGTTATCTCAACTTTGACTTTCATTGATAAAGTTGATGCGGACGCGAGAAATGAATTAAATTAAAACACATTCGTATCTAAGCGGGCGCGCGGTATCGGCGGCGGAAAGTTTGCAACGAGTACAAGATTGCCGTGAAAGCAAATATTTGATCGGTAGCAAGTTTGAACGTGAAACAAATAATAATTATATCAGTTCCGAGTAAAGCGCGTTTGAGTCGCAATAGATATATAAAGTTATCAGGAATTCTATGTGTAATATAATGTATTGACGACCATAATTATGTACCATTTACGTTAATGTTATTGTAGAGTTCATTTAAGTCACTATTTTTGCCGTCGAAGTAACTATTTTTACCGTACAAAATTCTTCGTGTTCCATTAAGTCCATGGATTTCTTGATCACGATTCGCTAAGCAAACATTACGAGGCCGATAGTTAACAAACAGCGGCTCGCAGTTGATTACAAAGGCTGAAAGAAGAGCAAACACGCCACTGTTTGCCGACTCTAGTTCAGTTTGGTTAACTCTTTTGTACAATAAATGGCTGTTCGATAAAAATAGAGTTTGAGTACTTTCGAATTCGGTTCTCATTCGAAATTTAAATACAGAAAGGTTTTAAGGTGTTAAGGCACTCTGTTTGTAAATCGTGCGATGAGTTGGGGAGTTGAAAGGTTTCGAGTTTGCCGGCGCAAGATAATAAAATCCAACTAACACGAAAGTTAAAAGGAAGAAAGTTACAGTACAACTGAATTATGTTCGTTGACTTTGCCAATAAGACGGCTCAGATTTAAGGCGAGGGTTTCCGGATAAATGGTGTTGTTCAATGTATTTTATTCATAAATGGTACAAAATACAATTCCGAAAAAATCATTGCTGTTACACAGCTTGGTCTAGAGAATGCGTCTACTGTATCAGACAACCAAGACATATTACTGATTTCAGATAAGATCTAATCAGCTGTAAAACTGTTGTTATACCAAAATAAATGTCACCTAAAAATTGAGGGATAACATCCGATTATTTTAATGTTCGATACGATTTCCGCGTGTTCTCAGTATACTGTGAAACACCTTGGAAGAAGAGTATGCCTTTGTCGAAGCTTCGAGCGCAACTACTGCACGGCACAGTCGCAACTACTGTAGCTGTTTACAAATGTAAAGATTTCAATAGTAATTTTGCTCAATAAAAATCTTTAAACTGGGATTCATATTTACGTCAAAACTGATTTAATACTAGAAGAAATAGGACGTCTTCGGCTTTATAATTAAATTACTGTTTATATTAAGGTACATTTTACCGGTAAGGTATATACTATTTTATTTTTATATTTTATCGTTAATAAACACCGCGCATTGTACGCTATATTCGCTTTAAGTGGGGCCCCGGCAACCAGTGTTACAGTTCAAATGAAAGTTGATAACATTCGATGATATATTTCACGATCGACCACTTGAACCGTCATAACTATTGCAAATATTTTATCCCACCAATAACATATGCAGTGATAGTTTTATTAATGAACCTGAGTGTCATAGATACTACCTTTAATACGTATCCTATAATGCCTAATAATTCCGGCCGCATAATTATCGTTGACTGACGTAGCTGGAGTAAAGTTCCCCTAGACAAAACGCTTTCGGTTCACGCTCACGCTCAGAAAATGTACGGCGATGACATTTGGTCGGACAATAACGAGCGTGACGCTAACCAAGCTTCTCAGACAATTTGACGTGACGTGACGCAGCGATACCGCGCGCTGACGTTCTGTCTGTGGCGCGGAGGGAAACATGAGCCTTTGAACTTTGCCCACGCCATCAGCTCTAAGTGATGATATTACGCGTGCTAGCTAAATTGACAAACCTTATTTCTAGTACAGTCGAGTAAAATAGTGTTTATTGCCATTTATTATCTACATACAATGTAATTTGATATTAATCTATAAGTAATATTGTGTATTATATAGTCGTTTTTATATATTTTTTTATGTAAAAAGAACGGGTAAGGCTTTGTTTCCATGGCGTGCCGCAACATTTACATCATTTAAATTATCGGTTAAGATAGCTGTCATTTTGTTTCTAGTGCCTTTTTTTTTGAGAAATGGATTAATAAATATTTTTTGTACTATTTTATTCAAAAAGTCCGTATTTTTGCAAAACAAACTTTAAACAAGTATAGCCCATTCGAACAAAAATGTGATGCTTGAATAATTTAAACTTTAGAATCGAATCTAGTGGAATCAACCTTAGAATTTAGTCTCTCTCGCAGCCGCTTGTCTCACCGTCAATGACTATAATAACTAGCGAAAGTAATTTAAAGACATACATCACTAGTAGTCAGCTTATCCGACAACTTAATGTGGAAATATCAAGGTAGTCATTCATGATTGGTAGCATCAGATGATATAACATTTAACTGACTAACCATCTTTTAGACAAGCAGGCCGCCCATCGTGAGGTATTGAACCACATTAAAACGCTATCCATAACATCTGGTTACCTGACTTCTGTCTTCTTTCGCTTCATATTTTCAAACACTGTACGTAAATTACGGAAGAAAGTTCCGTCATCATTGTTCTCACGTCGCTGTGCCGTGAAATTCATGAAGTGGGTTCAAATTTTCAAAACAACGTTACTGCGAGAAAAATAAACTGGACGGCGACGATCACGTACAACGGCTGTACCGCTCTTTTTCTAGTTTTAAGCTTTGGAGACATTCTGTGCTCTGTTTTTTCATGACAATAACTTTTCATAACTGTGGCTATCTTCTAAATTTCTTACTTGGACCAGACTACATTTATACAAAGTGCACTGAAGTAAACTTGTTATTTTTGTTATGGGACATGCTGCCAAGATTAATTATTGCGCTATCGTTGTTACGAAATCGGCTAATGCTCCTGCGTTTAATTCCACCAACATTTGGAGCGACCAAAGTTGGATACATTTTTACATGAATTGAAATGTAAAGTAACTGTAGTATTTAACCGATAAACTCGTCTATAGTAGATCGTCGTCGATGTGACCGGCGCTGCAGCGGATTCTATTATCTAATTAACGTTCCGTTACAATTTATTAGGTTTTAAATTATGGACAGAAGTAGTTCAATGTATGTGTCCGCTCGAAGGCCGGCTGTTTTTATTAGAGAAGGATTCGAGATATATAGTTCAACTGACCGTCCGCATCCACTAGTGTACTTTTATTTTCTTGGTATTAGAAATTTATTTAGTAGGTGATTCGAGAGACTTAATGACATTTTTCGTTATTAGATATTCAATTCAAACGTAGCGAGATACGTAAACATACTATATTGCTTGCACACAAATAACATACTAACTTCAACGTTTTATATCAATTATGTAAATGGCACACAATGAGCAGAAAAGTCACATACAGAAAGACATACAAGGAGAGTAATGGTTCTCAAGCCCCAAGCCGAAACCAGACTAATTTTTTAGGGAGTGACTGTATCAAGAGGGTGGTAGCTGGTCGATACGCTTCACAGAAAGATAATATTATCTGCAATAACATTAATTATTTAATAGTAACAATGTCAATAACACAATCCTTACGCTCTGCCAACAACTAGGGGGCTGGCTCAGTGCGGCTAAAATTTCAGGATGTTTGGCGTGTCACTACGCTGGGCGGTCAGTTTCTCTCGTGTCCTGCGTCACTATGATTTCCTGGTGCGGGATAGCTATTCAACAATCTCGCCGTCCCCGAACGGCCAAAAATGTTATTAAGTAACACGAGAACCCCCCGCAACTCTCCCTCATAATTATGTTCATGTGCAATTCGCACGCTTCGTCAAGCGGAAGTAATTACTTAAGCTTTAGTTCACATTCAGAGTCGGCCGCGGTGCATAATTGAGCGGTCCAGGTGTACCCTCCACCGAGCGAGCTCTCAGTCCCAGGGTACTTCTGCGCGGCCCTCGTTCAAACAAGATTGCGATATTAATCGCGACAATTCGAGGAACATGGTCGGGGCTGCTAACAGCGCGCTAAGCAACTTTTGGACAACTTTGATGCTTAGTTATTGCTCGAAATACAACTTCTCGGAGGTTAACGTTAACGTGAGTTTGAAACTGCACATAAGACCGTTGTCAGAGCAAAAACAATTGCAAAATTTATGCTGGAGCAACGTGGCCCCGCCATCGCTATGCTTGATTTTCCTGCCTACATTAGGTCATAAAGGTTTAATAAGGATTGTTTCGTTAAATTCAAAATATAATTAAAAACAAGAATATTACAAAATAACATCTTTGAGACCGTGGGACCACTATCACGTAGCAGATTTTTCTAAAGAGACTGTAGTACAGACAGACAGAATGTGATTCTCTCCGCGTGGCACGGTGCGGTAGTATGTTGCACACTTCCACGGTAATGCAATACCTACTAATAAGGACAGTTTTAAGAGTGCCACGTGACGCAGGCCGCCCGCCGCACGCGAGCTCATTCGCCGGCGGACGTGACGCAATGACTTCTCATTTCAAACGAAACAAATGAAACGGTGCAGCGCCAGCGGTCCCCCACGTATCGCTACAAAAATATTTCTCAGCTGAATTTTTAATTTTAGAACTGGTTACTTTCTGCAATATACGAGCACGTTATCTTGTCGCGAGTGTACACATGTTGTTTTAGGACCCTATATCTCTTGATTGTTATAAAGCTATTTTGATATTATGCTCCATTTTTCTAATGATTTTCATTTAAGGATGCTACGATTATTCAGTAAGGATTAGCTTGGATGAGAAGATGGACATTGTGAAATGTTTTATTTCTTTTTACGCGAATGTTTTCAGAAACTTGGGATCTGAAATTGTAAGTCATATAAAAATGTTAAAAAACATGTTTAGTTTAAAGTACCTATTTCATTGCGGAATATACTTTATGGTGTGACTGATAACAAATGATAGAATTATAAAAGAAGGTTATTCTAAAACTTCTCCGGTAGGTAGTAAATAATAAACTGTAAGAAAATGGGTCATGAACAAGCGGCGACGAACAAAACAACTCAAACAATTTCCACCATTATTTATTGTCGCAACCAACGGACCGGCGACAAAAGACAGGTAATAACGGTCCGCGGTCGCCGCGCCGGCCGTGTCCTTCTCTACACCGAACGATTCTGTTCCGTGAACGGAACTTATAGAAACGAATATAAAATAATCTCATGCAACCAAAAATAATTTCTAACATCTTAACATTTTTATTTTCCTGCAAAGATTTAAAAATATGAAATTCGGTGATATCGGCGTACACGTAGCGAGAACAATTAATAGAAGCCGGTCGAGCGTGAGTCAGCCCGGCGCTAATGGGTCCCGAACTTAGTCGAAGGGAGCTCAATATATTTTTTCCATTGTGAAATGCTTTGGCATACGTAGACGTAACGTAAGCGACTAGAAACCAATATTCCAAGCTTAGACACCGCCGCGCGTTGCGCCGGCTCGCTGGATACGTCTGAATTCGTGTCCTCACGACATGGTTTCGTCCGGAGCGTCACTGTACGATGATACATGAATTTCTTTCACTGTGCGCCCGTATCTAATTTATATCGCGGTAAAGAGATTATTGCATTCCTCTATATCGTTATGATGTTCGCTCAGAAAGCTCGTAATAATATCTCGTTCCGCATGTGGATTACTCTAGAGGCATTACATAGTTGTATTAAGTTGTATCTACATCCGTTTCCGGCTTAGAAAGTTTTTTTTAACTAATACGTTAGGGGGTTCGCCGTTTTAAACTTCATCGTCTCTAAACGTTGTTAATTTTGCTTTGAAGCAAAAATATTATTGGCGTAATGATGACGAACGAGGAAGCGTGTAACACAATTTTATCACCTTGTATCTATTTCTATATCTCGAGGATTCTTCAACGTTAATTTCACCCACTCTTAGTTGTTGCTGTTCATTATATCAAGTTCCCTTTAAAATTAAATTCAGCTCTCCACGCTTTTAGAGTGAGATAATTATGTAATATTTTTGGGCATATATTGCAGTTATCATTATCATATATAAATATATATACTATACCTGTCTCACGTCAGGCTAGGGTCTAGAGATCTTAGTGCACTACGTATAGACGAAATTGTGTTTTTACTTTTTAACTATTATTTTTATTTATCATAAGTTTATCGCTGACAATCTTATCCTATGGTAGGAGAAGCTTAATAACTGGCATTGACTACGTCCACATTATAAATGAATACGTCAATATAGTGGCGGGCACTAACAAGTCCTTTTGCAGTAGTCAGCCAGCGAGTTTATCCTGTGCGAATGGCTCTCGTCTTCACAGTAACCGGGTCGCAGCACTCACATCGCGCTATTAATTTGCAGCTTCATGAAGTTGCTGCAGTACGAGTATAGTGGACGTGCAGTCCTCCGTCCCATTTCTCGCTGCCGCTCCTAATGACGTCACAACGGCTCGCCGACACCCTCGTGCATAGGTTTACGTCCCTCTTAACTATACGTGAGTTTATTTAGAAAATTGGTTAACTATGAGGTATATTAAGAGTAGATTTGTTTATTATTGGAACAACTATCATTTTTTTACGTGAACGCGACGTATAATAAGAAGATTTATACTCCGTTAAGTAACGTCTAATTTTGTATAGACTCTGTTCAAAGTTAATGTTTACTTAAACTATAAATAGCACTATACACTCATAGTCCTACATTGTGATTCCCTGTGCCGTGGGAGCCACACACATTCCAAGATCATTATTAAAAATGACGTCTCGCTGGGTATCGAACCCAGGACCATTCGAACGGCGGTTCAGTGTGGTGACCATTGCGCCTCGCGGGTCGTCAGAATAAATATAACGGATTATTATCTTAAAACGTTAAAATACGGAACATATGAATATTAAAGCGATGCCACCCCGTCGCTCTGCAGAGGACTGATTTATTTTATGAAACTGAAAATGTTATATACCGGGGGAAATAAAAATTAGAATAAAGCTGCTGGTTTCGCTGTCGGAAGCTTATTTTTAGTTTAGAAAAGTGATATTGAAAGTAATTCGCTCGGATGGCGGACGGGGGCAGATACCTTGCACTGCGGACTTCCAGCATGAACAACACATCTGCGCACCGCGCGCCGCTCCTTCCCTATGTTGAACCTTAACACCGCTGCACAAGATTTAAAATCGACGTCTATTTACGGTGTTTCTGTCACGTGTTCCCAGAGCGAATAATGCGCATAGATACGGTTAAGCGAAACAAAACTATAAGCCACGGATAAAAGGCTTACATTTCCGTGGCCTCCGATCGCAGGTTACGATAGGCCGAGCGGTATCTGGACGAAATTTATTATTTGATTCAGCCAACATATTGGCCTGTTGTTTACACCGTAGATTTATTGGTATTTGTGTATTCTAACTATACATCAAGATATTGAAGCGAATTAAATAACACTACGCCACTCCATAGCAATGATACCCTAGTAGTTTGAACGTTGGTTTCCTGAATGAGGGTGCGTGAGTTCGAATCCTGCATGCTCTTCTGATTTTCAAAAAGTTATGTGCCTATTACAAGTTAATTATCACTTGCAAATTCTCCATAATGTTCTCTAAGTTGTGTGAAGCCTACCAATCCGCGCTTGGCCAGTGTGGTGGACTAAGGCCTGCACCCCTCACATTGTGTGCGGAGGCCCGAGTCCTGCAGTGAGACAGTTATGGGTTGTGATGATGATAATGACTATGGGCTGTACTTTAGTTAACAAAACAGTAATCCATGATAACTTCAACAGCAGAAAACCGAAGTGTGTAACTACGGTTCGTGAGTGTCGGGCGATCAGCCGCACCGTTGTATCGTTATGAGTTGATCGAACATCGCTCGATAATTTGCAAACTATAAGTAACTGTCACAGTTTTCCTACACAATTCATCATATACGAGTATGTGCAATTAAGGAAAGAGTGCGATAGGTAGATAGAATGTTTGTATGATAGAATGGGAGGACGATTGTAAATATAAGTGGGATGAATGTAGGAAAAGGCAGATGGCGCGATCGTGATCTCGCGGTTAAGACGAAAGGACGTCTTTTTTCATGTATCTTAAATAAATATTTTACAATGTTTAAAATTGTTAATTTTCCCTGACATTGCCGACACATTACATCCGTGATTTTTTTCACATATGTTCACCATTAACGAAAATTTCTACTTAAAATCTTTAATATTGCGAACTGATTCGTAAATCACAAAGTGGTTTTGGAAAATCTCTAATGAATTTGAAAGCTCTATCCAACAACATCTCATATCTATCTACATCTTTATCAACAGATTTAAGTCTCTGATCTGTTAAAATACGGTGTAGCATGACTATCAAAGTGTTCGCGGACTGTCAAACACTTTCAAAACATTCCAAACAATTTGGTTGATGACCGAACCAGCAGGTTGGCGCGAGTCCCACCGCACAAACTCTAAATCTTTTATTCTAGTTTTCAGCTTTTATATTTTTTATTTATTTCTTTTGCAAATTCTCTTTCACTTAGATAAAATGTTTGTCTCCCATTAACAGAATACAACAGTATTACTTTTTGCTTTTATCACAAGTTTCTTTAGAAAGTTACACAATAATGAGATTTTTCATCCGCCTGTTATTTTACTGAATGCATTTTCAGTTGCACTGGTTACTTCCCTTTCATATATTCATGTAAAAAGTATCTAAATTAGAGAATGCTAAAACCGGACAAAACCGTGTCAGGCCGCGGGAAACGGACTGTTTCAGCAGTGGTAGATAAACCCACTATCACTCGCTTTTCTTTTAAATTTTACATAATTAATAAACTTTTTGTTCTGATTAACCAAAATTAGCACTCTAAAACTTAATATTTCAGAAACTTTCACATTTACTCCTACAAAGATATATGCTTCACGCTGCGAACGGATAGATGGAGTGACGAAACTATATTTAGTTTCAATCATGGAACCTTAAAGAAGGAGATTGCTCAATCACTAATAATTTACGTCTTCAGTTACAAAAGTAGCTCGACTTGACCTCATGTGCACGGCGCGGCGGCGTCTAGAGAAAAGGCCAATTATTAACTGTATATGCAAGATGCCGTTAAATTGAAGCATGAATAGTTCGTCTGGCAGTGAAGTTGCTCATCCGGAGCAGGCCGCGGAGGGCCCTAGAGCGGGTCTTGCCGCCGCCGCCGCCGCCCTCCGCGCGCGCTCGTTACCCGAGAGCTCGCGACGAGCCTAATGCGCCACTTCACCCCTCGCCCTCCACTGCTGACAGCTTCTAATATTTCCTGTATTACTTGCTCACTTGGATCTTGTACCTCGATCATGATCTTGTACATCATGTAGATGCTGTAGGTTCCGTGCTGTGGGTCACATGAACTAATGGTTCCCGGTAAAGTTGATCTCATATATTATCGAGCTCTTAACTAAAGTAGTTAGCTACCAATGGACAGTTTGTTTATGTGACTATTTTAAGCAATCCCACGGCGTGAGATCTCTGAAGGTCAACATTTTTTGTTCTAAAGTTGGTCATTGTCACAACGTCAACTGACTCACGGAACTCGTTCTACTATAGTGCGTACAGTGATCATAATATAATGCGAAGTGGGTGGAATAGTGTAGCCACGGTGGCCCATGTACTCAGTTTAGTTATACACTTTCAACGGCTTGTGGTTACGTTCGTGTAGATTGGGATTTTTTGCCGCAATTTTGTTACAAAAATGAGGCAACTTAAGCGTTAATATAAATTCTCTTTCAGCTCGTTGCTCTAAAGTTTGTGCATCATAAAGAAATTTCAAAAAAACTTAAAAATAGGTTTTAGTGATTATGATGGCCTATTCACCTGTCAAATTTCAGATTTTTTTACATAACATAACACTAACACACTCTTACACCCACTGTAGGATCCCCTGTGTCGTGTGTGGCATAAACAACACAAATAACACGTAACTAACGTCCATGAGCCGAGAACAAATATTTATCGAGAATCGAAACTAGGACCCCTCGATTCGCAGGCAGAGTCACTACCAACTAGGTTACGGCGCAGTCAAAACCTATTAGATCGACAGTTACAGAAAGCAGCCAACTTAAAGGCGAAAATATAAATCGTCTCTATCTATTCTCTATCCTGCGGGAAATTCGATAAATTACATCAACATATAGTGTTCGAAAATCTTTTTCCATTATTTCTTAGGGTCCATTTCCCTTGAACTGGTTTTAGTTTTATGTATAGATTTTAAAGCGCATAACATCAGAAAAAATGCATTCGTATAAGATAAAGTGAAAAGTGAAATACTAAAATAATAACTTGAAATAGAAAATTTAAAGAGGAACAAAAAGGGAACGCTGAAACGTCGCCACTGATCAAAATGTCTCGGAGGTCCGACGAAATGTAACGCTGGCGGGACTCAAAGAATATTCCTCGTACTAATTACGTGGCGGAGTGACGAAAAGGTACAAAAGAATATTTCAAAAATAGTGCGCTTCGGGAGACTTTAAAAAATAAATATCAGGGGCGGTTTTAATTTATACAAAGAGAGCGGTAATCGAGGGCTTTGAGGTGCTCCTCAACCGAGCCGGCGGCCGTGTGACTGCCGCTGCTCGGAGCGCCCTTCCCACCGCTGCGACTCACCTCCTTGTGACGTTACCTTATATGTAGTTGCTACGTGCAGCATTCGCTTCCCAGGATTCACGTCACTATGTGACTAAAGATTTTTATATTATTATTTCTCTTAGCAACCTGCAAACTGTGGATGGTTACGTTTTGTTGTTGTATTTGTTATACACTGCATTGCGCCTAGAACCAGGTGCATACTAATTCCAGATAACGAATGTCAATCATATAGATTAGAAAGAGTTAATATAATATTTTGTAACGGAAAGATGACCTGTGCTGCTGGATAACCATTCTTTACTGCGCTAAGGTCTGTACCGGCGTCATACTCCGTCAATTAACTGGGAACGTAATTCAACTTAATGGGAACGAAATATATTCATCGATATCTCACGTTTATACTAAATTAATGGCAGCAGCTAGTCCATGATAACAATATATGATCATAGTCCAAGTAATAAAGCTGATACATCGTACCAATTTAAAAGTACAAGTTTATTTAAGATCAACTATATTGTACATACTGTTTATATTTGTGAGACACTGTAAATAAATCATATTAACAGATACATAATCGCACTTAACAATAAAGCCGAGTAGTCAGTCGGGCTCATAGAAAGTGGCCCTTAACGGAATAGCTTTGGTTGTATTTGAAATGGCTTCGCTTTAAGCGACGCTCTGCACACTCCACTTTGAAGCCCCAAGGTTAATGTGAAACGGAATGTGTAAAAGAATTTCGTCTTTGATTATACCGGTCGTTATTTTTGTTAGACGCGACGTCTTCGTGAACGATGTACTCGGGACTGACAAGATCCCCTGTGAGCCCCGACGAGCTAACACAGCGCCCTATATGCCACCACGCTCATTTGCACCACGAATAATACCGTTTAAATTATATCCTTTATTCTTGAACGACATACATTTTTTATGTTATTGCTAAGGATTAAACGTTTATATAAAACATCAGTAATAAATTAATTCGCTTCTTTTGTAGTTATCGAGTCGATGTCGGTTATTGCATTTCATTTAGAAACATAATACGTTCGTGTGCCATTATTCCTAAATAGTGTTTCTTAAGAAAAACCAGATGCTTGATGTTTAGTGAGCGAAAGTGTTCTAATTCCAAGTTAAACGTGTGGCACTCCATATGAATCCAAAGATAAGAAAAAATGAAGTAAGTTTTTGCATAATGTTTTAAATGCATTTCCTACGTGATAGCGATAGATTAACTTGGTTCGTTCAACGTCGATCACCTGCAGCGCGGTGCGCGGCCGGTGGCGGCCGGCGGCGGATCGAACCATCTGTACGAACGGAGCGAAGTGTTTAGTTTGTGAAATTAACTTCATTGTAGCACGTCGGCAGCGCTCTGCAGCGCTCTTCAAATTCTCTTTAATCGCTGAACTACTACCAGTATTGACTTGAAAGTGTTTGGTGAAGCGCTTAGCTTTATTTGCTAGACGTTTTGAATTGTATCTTGCAGTACTGAACGATTGGTTTGAAACATTGGTTCTTCGTTGTGAAAAGAATTCGAGTGTGCTTATTATGAGAAGTTAGGATTTAATATGATATTAGTGGAAGGAAATGTTATATGAATGTGTGGGGTGACTGACGGGTGGGTGGTTTTTGTGTAGGAATTATATCATTGTATAAAAATATAGCTATTTCGTCACGACGTTGTCGGAAACTACTCCTGCAATAAAAATAATATAGTCTGTTAAAGCAGCATTGTTAATGTCTTTATAACATGTTAGAGCCACTCCAGGCAGCTGTATAAAGTAACCTAGCAATTGTTTTGTGGTTGTACCATTTCCGTGTTTCCCGTTCCTTTATGGATTTATTTCACTATTCATAATCGTCTTATTCATAATAATAATTAGAAATTGAAATTGAAATTGAAGCTGGCTCAAATCTATACATAGTTATAAATAAAAAGGTTGAAACATATTAGAATTATTATCTGTCTGTCTGTACAAGTATTACTCGGGAACCAGTGAGCGGATTTAGATATTTGTGCCTGATGACTGAACGGGAATCGACTTGAGATACTTTTCATTATTTTAAAATATATCTATATATAAATGTCATCTCCGTAACAATGAGTTTTCACGTGAAAGACTGTATTCACATCTTATTTATTGCCATTTGGGTTTTTAATAAAAATGCGTTGGTATTCAATGTAAACAATGTAAGCTACTCAATAACAGATGGCGCTGATTAAAAATCTGAAAAGCTCGGTCGGCTTATTCTATTGTTATTAGTAAGTTAGTAATAGTGGACATCTAAAGCGAGATAATGTAATAAATGTATCAATGAGTGTAGCGGTCGGCGAGATAGTCGAGTCGCGGACGATAATGAAAAGGCTGTAAAACTAAGCGCCGGTTACGATCGCGTAAAACGATTTACGGCCCCGCGGCCTCAAGTGTTGGCCAGCCCTGAACGATCAGTTTAAGACCCTAATGGAAGACGGCCATTTTGCGAGCGGCACTGTAATAGCGACGGTGTATTTAAGCTTCAGGAGTGATATCGTAAATGTCTATCTTTCCCCAAATGCTATATGACTCACCGAAAAGAACTTCTGTTTAGTTTGCAGTTCGTTGTGGCGCAGACGTTATGTCTATACCTATACCTGTATTTTAAAACATGAAAGTAAAATTTGTACTTCTTTTTAGGAGTAATTTATGCTCGTAGGGATGTTTGAGAGATTTGACGTAGTTAAAAATACAATTGAGGTTATCACAATGTTTTCAGAAATCGAATCATGGGATTGTATGCTTGTTAAGCGGATAACTAGTTTAACTCAGCGTATTGGTAGTTGATATTACCCGCCCGACTACCACCCTACTTGTAAAATCTACCAGAAATGACTTAACACTTCTCGATAACAGTGTCGGAAAGCCCATAGTGACGTGGGTTCCGCACTCACTTTCCGGCCTGCTATGCGTCGATGTTGTTTTTGATATTGCCGATCACCGCGGGTGACACTGGGCATTTTTCGTCAGCAATTATAAGAAGCAAAGTAAAGTAAATTTAATTCCAATAACCATTTTATCGAAAAATTAAAAAATATTGACGTTTGACGCAATATTATAATCACTACAGACATTTGCCAACCAAATGCGGATTTGATGATATTTCTTACCACATGAAATATAAACGATGTAAACTTAAGGAAGTAGAATTTAGAAGATCTTTTTTTTCTTCAAGGAAATTATACTTCATTTCAAATATGAACGTCAACTGCAAGAATCGAATTCCTGTCGTTTAGGGCAACCAAACATAACGTTGAAGCAATTATGTCTCTGCCACACCTGCGTTAATGTTAGTGTCAACCGCAATGCCCGAATGCCTCCTAATTATGGCGTGAAATGCTTGCTTATATAATAATGTTATTCTATACAAATCATAGTTTACATTTATTTATTTGTCATTTAACGCGTTAATTAGCGAGCTAAATTATTGGCCACGACTGCGTGGGGACTTCTTTACCGTGTTTATTAATGCGTTAGGATGTAGTAACTGATATTTAACTATGTTATTAATTACTTAATGATTAACGTACACGTGCTATTACTTTTCTTTTTATACACATTAGGTACGGAAAATGAATCCTGAAACATCAAAGGATTTTGTCAATTTGTATCATCACTAGTTAAAGCTAAGCTAAGTTTAAATTAGTATAGATGACGTCGCTACGCTAGGATTGGATCACATTACAACTGGGGAAGAGGTGACATAACGGCAATATAGTGGAAACTGACTTATACTTGCATAAGCGCGAAACCTCATACCGTAATTACACCGCAGTAAATGTGCACGAGGTGAAACAATTAGTTGCACGCTGTTACGAAGATGAGAGACAGTACTTTCTTTCTTCCCTCTTCTTAGCCAGCAACATCGAAGATTTTTTGATCTGTCGAATTCTTGCTACAGGCCGAATAATCTGCTTGTTCGTCAGCTATTTAAATTTATAAAAAGTAATCCATGCTTGCGAATAACATGTAGCGTGAGTCACAATTATATATTTGATGAAATTGAATGATTCCAGTAATGTTGAGAAAATTTTCAAAGAATTCATTTTCAACGTATTTTCCTTTCGCATCTCAACTATATTTACGCTCCAATGGGTGCCCTGTTTACTTTATTATTTATCGAGGCAAGCAAAGCTCCATAATCTTTGTTAAATGACTACTTCAGTCTATTGAAGGATCTTTGCGAGCGAAGTTGCAGACGTCATCCATAATTTCCATCTATTGTATAAAAATCTGGATTTTAATAAATATTACGCTTCATGTACAGTTAAGTTGAAAATCCATATTATTTATTACAAATGGGGAAGTGTGTTTATTTCTTTTTCCTTTTTTTTTCCTGTCGTTAAGGTAATATTTTTTGTGTGGTGATAGTAAGGAAGGCACAGATTGCAAAGGCTATACATTTTTTTAATTTTCATTGCACCTACGATAAACCGGGCTGGGAACCAGTAAATTAATAAAAGGATAACGAGTATCAAGACACTTAGTACCAGTACTAAGTAATGATATAAAGGTAAATAACAATTGGTAAGGTACAATAGATAATTATACCTATCAAGTTCCCGATATCGCATGGCTGTTCAATAAATTGTGCAAATTAATAAATGATTACCTCTATCTATTACTTAGATAATCCTAAAGATTTTACGTAATCTCACTCTATCAATAGATTAGCGTGAGGGAGGTTATAATGTGAAGACGAATATTATTAGAGTTTAACGTGAGACTTTGCCAGAAGATAGTATTTGTAACGTACAATAAACAAAATCGGTTTCAAAGTACGGGATCCCGTCGTCGGGTCGCGCGTCGCGTCGTCTCGAACATTAAATTAGCGAGCCGCGTGTGAACGAAGCAAAGAGCGCGTCAAACGCCCGACGCGCGCCATAAAGGGGCGTTCTTTCTACACTCGATGCGATGGTTTAATTAACTTTATTAGTTCCCTCCTTTGTATCGGGATGGGAACAAATTTCAAATATAGAAAACTGACGTCCGCCGCTGCGCTCGGCGGAAAGCTATTACGACTTTGTGGCGCGGCGAAAATAATGTACCGTTTTACTAGCCGGCTAGCTGTCCAGTTAGTTCCGTCTTGTGACTTAGGACTTATGTTACTGCCCCGCCTGCATCCTAACGTGTTAATCGGCGCGCTTACAATGATACCACGTACCACGTACAGTTTAGTGCTCTAACTGACACGTTAATGGATACATATATTAATGTAGCGTATCTTTTTAACTCATCAATTAAGACGTACTTGGGCACAGCTGTTAACGGTAACATTAACGTGTATGTGGCTGGAACATTAGATTACGTATAATGTGATTATTACGCATTTAATTAAATAACCAATTACATTATCATGGTGTAAAATATACGTCAAAACAACATTTTAAAGATTTCGTCAACAAGTTGTTCCTAATATTGTTGTGAACCATAGTTAAAAATTACGACTTACTAATTTGATAACTATCAGTATTATCAGTGTCACAGTTTTATCATCAGTTAGTTATTATAGAATTTCCTCATAATGTTCACATGGCTGATATTAAGTAAATCCATTTGTTTTTTTGTCACATATTACAGAGAGAGAGAGAGAGAGAGAGAGAGAGAGAGAGAGAGAGAGAGAGAAATGTTATGACTTATATAACATCGAAATAATAATACAATATAGCGTTAACTAAAAATGGCCGCGGCAAATAGTTGCTGATTTTCAGGGCGACTCGTTGCTGTGGGTAGCACCGACTAGGGATACTATTTATAATAAATCCGATAATTTATTTATAAGGACTTATCTATCCTTATGTGTAAACGGTACATATTCTTCTATATTTATATTCTATATTACGATACAAATAAATGTGTGTGTCTATGCGTGTGTGTGTGACTTTGAATCTCATTACCATCTGTGGTGTTGTCACCAAGATGGAAGAACTCCTGCAATGCAAGCGTCATGTTCTCCCATATTTTTCAAAAGTTGCCCTATTGTTGTCGAATCAAAAATTGAAATATATTTTGGTACAACTGATTTCAACGACTGCAGCATTTAACTCGTTCATAAAGTTGTTACAAAATGTTTGTGATTAAAATAGCAATGGACAGTTTCATTGCTGGAGTAGTGAGCAATGTTCATAAAACGAATTATATTTCATGAAATTGTAATGTTCTTTGATCGAATCGTGTTATATAAAGCTGTATAAAGATCGATTGCTCCTGTAGGTATTCTTTTGTCACTTTTTAGGATCACTTGTAGATAAACAGGACAACTGTCCAATGCAAATCGTTGTATTTTAATATATAGGAATGATTGTGATAACATCACAATACAGTGCGCAAATATAAATAGGTACTTTACGATGAATTACATATTCATTAATATCTAATCTCATGTTTCCAGTGAAATAGAAATATGCAATTAAGGCATAAAATTATGACCGTATACAAAATCCCTATCGTACTCCAGACCCCTTCAGACGGTAGGGTCTCTAACGACCGGGCTACCGAGGGGTCCTTACAAAGTCGTATACGGGATATGATCACTCTGTATCGTTCCCATCTTGCATTCTACGTGTGACGTACTTCATTACACTGCATGTAATTAGACCCTTGAAGTCCTAGTTAAAAGAGCAGCGACGTATTCGGCCCAGTCCGCAGTCCGCAGGTCAACTGGCGCGGCGCCAGCGCGTGCAGCGCGGCTGGAATGTCGAAACTGCGGCCGTAATCAACTCTCCCGAACCGCCCTGAATTTTGTAATTAGACCCCGGTCCACAAGTTCCGACGCAACCGCTAACCCGCCAGTTCATCGACTATGTGTACTTTTATTAGTTACCGAACCGAAATTTCACACGCGGACTTCACCAAGCTAGTCTTGTGTTCGATTTCCAAATATACCTAGGAGTCTATGTATTGCATCTTCAGACCATATCTGAAATATGCTTTTCATAACCAAATGAGAAAAGCAAATGTTTGAAACGTCGTTAATTTGGGTTTTCGTTATATTTTTGGAACAGGAAGATCATGTCATCAGTCAATTATTGTGAGCGTCCAATATTAGTTAACGTTAAGATCGTTACGTTCATTCGATAATGCACCAAGGTGAGTTTTTAATCTAAAATTCATTGTCAAATTACGCCAGTGTTTGTTCAAAAGGGGATATATCAGCAAATAGGGTGGAGCATACTTTAAAGTTTTAAGTTGTGTGTTGGTTAGGTTAAATTAATTAATATCATGAATGACAGAGAATCCCGCGAAGCGTTTCAATGGACATTCTCTCGCCCACTTACTATGTATCTTTTACCCTTACCAATATGAGATATCAGTTATATTTTCTTTACAATAAAGATAACCTAAGTGATCGTGGTGTATGCTAACGTTCACGGATGAAACACTGAAATTGTCATGAACGTAATAAATAGCATTCAACGGTTAATATACACCAGTGAATGTTATGATGCACTGCACTTCCGACACCGCAGTAACATTTACACTTTATCATAGGAATAAAGGAACAGTGTTTAAAGATTGTTGCTGGTAATGTTAATATTGCAAACTAGACCATTACTGATCATCTCGGGGTCTAATGGAGTGATTTAGAGACAATACATGTAACTCGTAATGTATCTTTTTGGTAAAAATGGTGTGTATGTGTGAACCAAAAATAGAAAAATGTAAAAATAAAACTAAAAAAAACAGATTTTGTGCCTCACACGACCATCGAGCATATTGGAAATTAATCTAGGGAATGCGAAAAAATATTTTCGCTAAAAATGTCACGTGAAAAATGTTGTTACAACTATTTCATTATTTTCAAAGAGATTAGGCTACAGAGCAAACTATTCGAACCCGATCGTCATTGTTTTAGGCTCAAATTTTAGTTAACTAAATTGTGCAGAGGTATTTTTCTCAAATTTTTTATATCTTTCTTCATTTCAAAAATCAAAAATTCGGAAAAAAATATGTTTTTTTTATTTGTCTATGCTTTTTTAATACTCATTATGCACTTTATAGCTCTCGTAAATATGCGTCCGTTGAACAATATATCTACACTTTTTAAATATGATATATTCATAACTCTCCGAGGTACAAGGGAATTGTAGTTTTTCGTAAAAGTAGATACATACAGGAGCGTGAAGAAGTTGAACTTTCAACGTAAAATAACAGAGTGAAAAACTGAGCGTGATATCCATTAAATTATTTAATTGATTATTGGGGTACTTATTGATGAAAAGCCGATGCCTTATGATACATGGATACTGCAAAATAGATAATAATAAGCTTGACGATATATTTTCTAAGAGATACCGAACTGTTTGACAGAAAAAATATGATCCTTCTCACGTATATTGCCACACGTTTTGCCTATATCCTACGTAAATCGTTTGATCGTCTTGCCGTGGTTCCCATATCACATTTGTATAAAATGAATGCATGTTCTGGCAAGTAACATAGTAAAATAGAGGCTAATGAACGGACGTTAATTTCGTACCAAGGGCCTGTGGATGTCCCGCGGTATATTTGAATAACATTGGTAGAGGCTCGCATTAACATAATTCGGCGCGGTAATATCACTAACACGAAGTAAAGATGGCGATCGAGGCTCTCACGTGCCAGTTGCCACTCAGCCTCCGCGCCAATAAGCATAAATTTTTATACCGTTATGTAACTATCTCAGGTCGCACGATCGTCCCTATCGGAGCGAAACTACAACTCGAAAAATAACACCGAAATATTTTTGTCATAGAAAATTCTGTAGATCATCTCCGGAAATTGCGAAAAGTTTATTGGCCATCAGCTGAATGGACGTTTCGTGTTTATGGCGCCGCGTGCCGCGAGCGGGCGGCGGGAACAGGTGCGCCCTTGTTGAATATACGATTTTATTCCTCGTTGTCGTCACTGCTTTCACTCAAGCGTATGAGAAATACTTTTAATCAGCTCGGTTCGAGTTAAGTGCTGAGTCGGCACTTTAAAGGAAGAGAACTTTTCTACAAAATTACCTTTATTCGGTCACTGGATGGTTTGTCTGGAGGAACTTCCCGTTTGAATTAGTCATATGAATCACATGTCTTTGCGACAAGTCGAATGCTTCGTGTTAGTCCTCTTAGTTAGAATTAAAAATATCATCCGTCTGTAATAACTTTGTTACGCAAGAATCATCCAAAAATCACGGGAGATATTTTATTTATACTTGATATATTCATAACTCATCGACGCGCGTATTGAGTATGGATCAATTCCCAAGTAAAATTTATATATATTTCTGTCAGTTGACCGAAGGAGTTCCCGATGATGCTCGAAAATAAATCAAATATTAGCGGCTCCCAATTACAGGAGGACCGCCGACACGCTGTTCACAGGAGTAACATTCCCGGAGCTCGCGCGGGCAGGTGCGCTTTAGATGCAGCGTAAGGCCAACTGCGACTTTAAGAGAAGTCGTTACGTAGCCGGTGAGATGTGCCCTTCCTTCCTTATATTATTATGCAGATACTGCTCTTATAAGCTCCTTTGAAGCTCCTTTATAAATATTTTCCTTCTCATGTTGCCATTACAAGGGAGACTGTTGTCGAAAGCAAATTATAGATGCATATAATAAAACACCAATTATTACTATTACCTCAGCACGTACATGTAAGGTACTCTATGCCATTACTTACGCTGGAGCTATTGTATCCATTGTACGTATAACTCTTTAACAGCTAACTGCTTAGATTCATGCTTTAATTTAATATTCAAATTAATTAAGACAATCAAATTAACATGACAATAGGCCCACGGAACTATCCTTATCTGTATCAACAAAGGGAAGCTGTAAGGGGCCGAGGACAAAGCGCCACTCGACAAAGACAACATTCGAATTCTTTTATACAGCAGGCTTTTAAGTATGTGGGGTTGACGCGCCGCAAGCGAGCAGATAATGCAGGCAACCCGGCGACTTGACGGCGCTAGGGCTGCCTAACCTTCCGTGTCTAGTAATGTAAGTAGCCAACAAAGGAGAAGATTTATAATCCTGTCGTAGATACCATCGATAAGACCTCGCTACCTACAGACATTCTAATCTAGAGAGACTAAGCTAAGACAATCCTAGAAATCACTTTAACACTGACTGGAAATATAAAACTCGCGTGTTAGAAGGGCCTAGAGCCGGTGCAACTGAAAAATGTTAAAATTTAATGTTAGAAAAAGGGTAGTAGCTAGATATCTACGTAATCTAGACTGTGAAGTAATTTCATCGGAATTAATGTAAGTGATGCCACACTGTCACTAAAGTCAGTTTGCACCACCCGAGAGGGGAGATTGGCTGGAACTAAAGGATGTACTTAAACTCTCAACTTCGTCGACACAAAATATTAATTTGACAACACTGAGCTTGCGTGTTATCTCATGAAATAAAAATCAAAAACAACTGAATATTGTGAAGAATGATATGACGAAAGCCATTATAAATAACTCTTAGGTAAGTGGACATCTTCACGATGTCTTTTTTTACTAAGACACGGGTAGCACGCATTAAATTGTACAAAATGTAACGCTGCTCGAGATCAGGTATTAATTAATGAGCCGCGGTATCTAAAAATTAACTGCGATGTAACATAGATAATCACAACATTAACGTTTATTGGTTTAGTGATCGTATTTTCTAGAAGCTAGAGTACATTTTAACTTGACATCTCTCAGTCTTCAGTTGATTCAAACGGCGCAAAGCCAACACACGTGTTAATACGAATTGATGTCCCAACATTTGCTTGTATGTTTAAGCTTTAGCGTTTCCGAGATATCTTACCTAGAAAGGATTCATGTTGATGACTAGCCAGCTTGTCAGCTTATTAAATTTCTGCCTCAAAATTATTTGTAGGAGATTATATACAGCGTCGCAGATATTTTTAGTTAATATTCGATAACTATAACAGAGGGTAATAATTTGGTAGCTGGACCTTCTCAGTAATGGAGAGTAAATAGGTAATAGAAAATAGTTTGCTATTACTTTAGTTTATTAACCATATTTTGTGCTCTAAGCCTTAAGTTTTTATACATCATCATATATGTTGCTGTACTTGTATTTGCATTGCTTGACTTAAGTTATAACAACATTGTAATATCTCTTAACTGTCGAGTTGTTTGTACGACTATACTAAACATACAATTTAGTGCATTATATAACTGTTAATTTATTGTGTAACTTTCACTATTGTAGCTTTCGTAATAATTTTCAAATCCTTGGACGTAAATAAAAACAAATGGATTTGTATTAAAAATTAAAAAAAGGGAAGTTTACACATTAAAAAAAAATATATAAAGTGTATATTTTGTTACGGGGGATTTGAAAAAAAATGTATATTATATTATCACTTTTTGGCCTTCCCTTGAAAAACATGAAGAAAGCCGCAATTTTTTTATATCATGGAAAATTTTTAAAACATAAGATGACATTTTTTACGTTTCCCTTTCAACTTTAATTCCTATTTTTGATGAACTCTTCTGAACTTGAAAATGAAAATCTCCCAAAAACCAGTTGAACAGTTACGGATATTAGCGCAGACAACAAACAAAACAGAAAGACTATAGACAGACAAAAATACCATTATTTGGTGCTTGCTTTCATACAAATAATGATACATGACAAAAACCAAATATTTATTTGGAAATCATAGACAGTCCCTTCAATTTTATTTATTTGTGTAGAATATGTTCGTATACAATAAAGGAAAAATTATAATATTGACATTTAGACGTGTTGTGTAGATTAACTCAAATAAATCGAAAAAAAATCAAACAATAATTAAAAAAGAGTGCATTTCAGTATCATGCAAATAATTACGAATATAAGCACTTGAGAAAACACCATTTCAATAATATGTAGAGATATTGCAGTTCTAAAATGCATCAGGATTTTTATCCAATATCGAGTATGATCTAAAAGATGAGCAAGAGTTAATGTAAGATAGAAGTACCCACCTTTGGCAGATCTGGTATGAATAACATGGTGGATGCTTGGAGTGTTGCAGGTTTCATTGTCAGATAACCGGTGAATGATGAGTTATCACCAGAGTCATCTAATCGTATTCTGTAGAGTTACGAGTAGGAAGTCTTCATAAAGTGATGGGTATTGAGGCCACACTGTACTCCCCAGCCTGCCATTACGTACTCCTCGCAATTGTTAGATCAGCCATACGAACACTGTTCGATATACACCGCTCCCTCCATAGAAAATTAATAAGAGTTTTCATTTATTCAGGAATAAAGGGGTTTTAATCAATTACACGTTCGGTTTCCTCTCTGCGCCACGTAGCATCAGCCATCATCAAATTACTCGCCACAAAAACAGAAGAACAATATTCTCACCCGGGGCCTAAAACCATTGCAGCCTGCCTGCCTGGAGCTCTAACGTTCATTAAGTGATTACATCTAGAATTTTGCCGGATGATGCTCTGGCTAATGGATTAAAGGACGCAAAGTGATACCCAGACGACGACTCCACTTAACGAGCTAGAACAGTATTGTAGGCATGATCTACACCAGTTGCACCTACCGCTTACATGTTCAGTTAATATAACAGCGGTATTGTCATAACTCATCACTTGTATTCGACTTGTAGCAAAGATTTGATAACTTTAAGAAAAATGTTTCATTCATTATTGATAACTCTAAATAAAGCTTATAAATAGTTACCAAATCATACTACGTACATACTCTGAAATATAAATAATATTAAAGTATTACATTGTTTGCCGAAATGGCTACACAGTAATTATAAGATGTAGGTAGGTTATGGATATGCTGAACTGTTCTACTAAATAGATCTTCGACACGTAAGTAAGAAACTAGCCAAAAAATTATCCATTAGCGTCATCTCATTAAACCAGAGTGCTCGCGTTGCTCAACTTCGACGATCCCTTACTATTAGCGAGCCGCAGCCGTTACTCCAATCCATAACAAAGTATTCACATCGATTACCAGAAGTGATACGACCCAGTAAGGAAGTAAGCAACGAATTATATACAACACCGGTCCAGTTCATCCATCTCTTTTGAGTTAATGAGGACAAGTCGGCAAGTTTTGATTAGTGTGCCGCGGAAGGAAGTTTGCGATAATAGCGCTTCGAAAGCTCCAAGTTTGCGCGCTCAAGACGCTTGTCAGCGCTGCTGCGACCCGAGATACTTCGACACTTGTGATTGGGCGCCCTTCAGATATGTTGACGCCGACTAAACTTTCATTAAAGATATAAACTAAAGTATATTTAAATATCGGCGCTAAAAAAAATACAAGTAAGCAGCGGTAAGAAATCGGACAGAAAAATTGTAGTCTTTTATTTCTGTTCTAAGCCGTCTACGGCGCGCTCTTAAGACTTGACACTAATATGAAATTTCATTGCTATAAAGTTTACTGGCTGCTACAGATAAAGAAACGAATAAAAAACTACAATGCCCCTCCGAGAACGTTACTCCGAACCGTATAACCCAAGTCCTATTTTTGATTCGCTCGCTTGCCGACCTCGTGCCCCGTATTAAGGCTAAAAGATTACATAATAAGGGCGGGAGTTTCTTTGTGAGGATCACATAAGAGACTAATTTAATATGTTTTATCCGTTCAGAGGATCATATTTAATATGTATTTTTTATGTCCATAGTGGGGCTTTCTCGGGTGGAACCCGCCACTGATCAAAAGAGATCTTGATGTTTACTAAGAGCATTCGTAATGGTCGATTTCATCTCTTTTACTGATACGCCTTTAGTATATATAATATATTGTGTACGCATATATACCTTCATCAATTACATTGACAGTTGGATGCACAGAAACACAATCAGCATGCTTCAATACTTATCGTATAAACATACAATATAACGGGAACAGAAACGTCCACAACGTTTGGAAGTAGGTAGGATTGAATAATCCGAACAGCTGTCTCGAGAGTTCGTAAGACATGAAGAATGCTTAAGAGCAAGTTGCGAACTTATATTTGAAGAGGACAGATGCGCCTGACTCTTGACGCCCAAATATGCTTCAGAGCACTTGAAATTAAACTTTGTTTTGAATTAACACAAAGTCGAGAATGTATTGTTCACATAAAAGCCGCGAGGATCTTATAAGCTGGTATAGGATATCATGTAGCGTAAAGTTGGAGACAATAGCCTCATAGTGCGCTGCACGAGTCGGTGGCATTTCGATATAAACTTACAACTTGAACTTATTAAAGACGATTTATTTTAGACTTTAATCTTTATACAAAAAAAGGATTACTTCTTAAAGATCTAGTAAATACTCAGCAAAACATACACGTTAAGTGACTCTTTTGTTATATTGTATACTGTATAAAGATAATTTCGGGGGTAAAATAAAGTATGAAAATCATATCTCCTGTCGAGTGCTTCATATAAAATACGAGGGTTAGTTGATGGTAGCGTTGGTTTATTAATAACGGACACAGGTACATATCGAATTAAAGACTACTTGTTTCAAGTGACATTTTGGCAATTACAGTGAATCCGCGTCCGTTCGAAGCAGAAAAATTTTATGATTAAACCAAATAACACTTCACCCAGTTATATATAATTAGACTTTTTATTACTATTAATACATTCGTTTAAAAAAGACGTTATAGATATTGTATAATCCGATTATAATACCGCTGTAGACACTTAACCGCTATACTGGACTTTTATTGCGAATTGTATAAGTTAAATCTATTTTTTTATTGCCACAAAGGAAAATACCTAAGTGTTTATTTGAAAACCTGATTACATTATAAAATGTCTTCAAAATATTCTTAAGTCTTGCCCTTTTAAAATTCATTTCAATGATGCTATGCCTTTATCCGTAGAACCTCCCCCTGCAATCCTTTCTTATCAGATTTTATAGCCTCCTATTCTAATTTTATATTTTTACGTAGTTATTTCTTAAAAAGCACTTAGCTTAAACTCACTTCATTATTAGTTAAGCTCTGAACAAAACATGAACGGTAAAGGAATTCATTTAACAAATGCATGTAATGGGGGATGGGATGTTTGTCTCGTGAAAATGTATCAAGCATAGACGTAGATATTTATTACAATAACCAATTACATCTCGGAACCGCACGCCACTATCTGCGTAAGCTGCATAAGCATAAGCTGCGTAAGCTGCAGGTGGATAGTACGACACAATAAGAGTTCCGTTTTTACGAAGAAATTTTAAAAATTACCTACTGTATATTAATATCACAGCTAGAGTTAACAAAGTTAAGTGTACTTGGAGATATCTATTCACGGCTGTGTAACAAAACCAAAAAATATGAAATCCTAAAAAGATCTCCCTAATCGCATTTGCTAAATAGTGGTAAAGAATGGATACAGGAACGTTGTCTCTGAATTTCTACAGGTATTAGAACAATTTTTCCCACTCTGTAACTGCCGTAACGATATGTCCTGACCGATGGCATTTTTCCTCCTACATAATGAAGCCGCATGGATCATGTTTCTGACAACTGATACAAACAACCGTTACAATCGTTATTTACGTCTACCGTCGGCTGTCACTTTATTTCCTTCGAGTTGGGAATATTTACGAAATGTATTATTTCATTTGGCGCGACTGACAGATGTCACCTAGTGTTTATATATTTAATGCCGTTTGGAATTTAGTTGTCCCTAAATCGATAGTAGTACGATGGCGAAGATTTCAAGTGTCCGTTGAAGTCCTCGTAATAGAAGAAGGCTTCATTCATCATACTCATTAAATATATAAAAATAACGTGCTTGAACAGTTTCATTGTGACTTCAAAATATTACGGTTTTTATCACTAGTCTTACGATTTTATTATTAATACTTTATATTTGTATAATTTTAAAAATACAATGAAAATTTATAAAACATAAAATACATGTAAACAAACAAGTATTATGTAAAGTAATAAATCAAATTCAAATTGAAAATGATTAGAATATTTTAATTAATCGATATAATTATATCATTATGATGACATTATATATGTATATGTATAATTGTGCTAGAGGAAGTGGATGGAAGTTGGATTGAGGCGGTTTTAATTATTTGTTTTAGTTTATAAGAAGATTAATTAATTTTAATAGTGCTAAAAACCTTTTCAATTTTTCAATGATTTTTCTTAATTACATTTAATATTCAACCAGAGCAGATGATTCCCACGACCGGGCCCCAGGCGCCAAGTTAATGTTTGGAAAACAAGTGTCATAGTTAAAGTGTGACGTTTGAAAAAAAATAGTAGATTGAGGTGGATCGTTGTTGGATTTTGTTCTTGGCTGCGGGTTTTATGTCGTTTTTTTTGTATAACGTTATTAAATATTAGGAACAGTGATATCCATTGTTTTGTGCACACGTCTACCCAAATATCGCCCACTAAACCCATAACTAATGTTAATATGGAGGAAAAAGAACATTCTTTGATATAAATATATATATATATATATATATATATGCATATATGTATCGAATTAAACTTGTTAATGAAAGCAAGAGAAATGAGAGCCTTTTATTATGGCGCCATACCACTGACAGCGTCTCAAATATTTTGTATCCCTTTAGATAATCTACAGAAAAAATCAGGAGCAATTAAATCTGAGGATCTCGGAGGCCATTCAACATCACCAAGCAATGTCTCAGAAACGGCTAAATCAATTTCAGTGCGATTTTCACTTATATGGTGTAGTAAACTTGGGATAATATAAGATGTTTGGTTAACTTTAAACGTTCATAAGTAAAAAGTTATGTCATGTTAGTATACATAAATAATTATTATATCTGCGTATATTCAGTAAGTTTTGATTTCGGTGTAATTGAGGCATTATAAAGATGAAATAGATTATTTTAATATTTTATCCGTGAATATATAAATATTTTAGCGTGTAATGACTTAATTTTAGTAGTTCAACCGTTAAGTGGAAGCACTTTGCAAAATAAATCCCATTACTCATTCCAACAAATAATCATTTTCCGTGCAAGCTATATCTTTGACAGTTGTTGCCAGGGAAACTCTTCGTAATACTTTGAGACCAAATATTTTCCCAAAAGAAGTAAATAAATATTTACTTCCAAGACAAGAAAACGATGGCGTTGTTGAAGAAGTTTAAATGTTATTTTGTTTTCCATTGGTGCAAAAAATGACTTTTCTACGTGTATTGCTTTCGCGTGTGAGAAATGAAGCCGGCGCGTCATGACGCGTTACTCCGAGTGATGTACTGTCGCCAGCTAATGAAGTCGTCCGGGTCATGTCCCGTCTGGCCCAACGCTGCTGCCGCCCTTCCTTCGCTTTGTGCACGCGTCACGTCGCGAGCTTAGTTTTTGGGTCGACTGGTTCCGTATTTCTGTTTGTTTTTTGGTTACTAAATTAATAACATTTTGTGTAGACCTCCCCGCACCAAGCAACGAAGTTTTTCTTATATTAGATGAGTTTCTTGCTAATTTTAATTTTATGATACAAATTTTACAATATTTACTAGTGTACTAGTTAAAGGTAATCTTTGATTTGTAATCCGATAAGGAAATCCGCTTCAAGTGAAGCGGGTAAACTAATGACGTAGTAGTCGATTTTTCTCTATACTATAATTACATTTAAAGAGTGTAGAATAAAAATAAATAAACTTTTATTTTTCATATATTGAAGCAAAAGTAATTTCCGATAAAAAAAGTCGTAGGCTTAGATCCATCGAATGATTCCGAAAGTATAGCTTAAATATTGGTATGCGTAAGACCTTAATACGCAACAAAAACTGTTAACAGTGTACATGGAAAACTAATATTCTTCTCTATCCTGTATATTTTTCTGCGATCAATATCTCCATTGCTGTCTATGATCTGTGCTCGATATCCACGTTTCCAGCGCGGTACAAATGCGACCGTCCGTGCACCGCGTAAGGTCGACGATCGCGGCGGCGCGCGGCTCGTAATAGCCGCTCGTTCATTTTAACGGTATGTGTTATCGTCCATAAGTAATGTAAACGGCAACTTGATGTCACTATTAGCTATTCTCTACAAAACGAGAACCAACTTATTTCGCGATCTGTTATATACGATATTGTTTTGTGTTATTTTTATGTTTAATATTACGTTAATATCCTATTTGGTTTATTGTACAGACTTGTTATTGGAGCAGAATATTGTTATCTTTCATCGATTCCGATATTTCTGGAGTACCGGCCGGGCCAATTAATATAATACAAATTGTATAGTATTGTATTTTTTATTAGTAGCCGACGCGTAAGTAGACAAGCCACTTGATGACAGGTGGTGATCACCACATAAGTACATCATATACATACATAAGTACATCAAAACAACCACTGAGAGTTTGCTAACTAATCCTATAAAACTGTACTTTTGACTCTACAATCGAAAGCTGCATAAAACATTTCGCTATATATTCTAAACGATGAAAAAAACAGGTTAAAACTCTCACCATCATGAAAATGTACAGAGGAATTTATCTTACATTCCGGAATTGACCCCGTCTATCGGAAATTACTCGATGGATATGAGGGGACTTCGAGTATCCTTATGATGATGTTAATTCGCTGTTTACTCGCGAGACTTGGCATCTTGTGATCACAGTACGGTGCAATAATCTCCTGGTGGATGGGGAACTGGGAACAAGTCAGCTATTACTTTCGAATCGATCCCAGAGACGATTTTATAAACGTGTTCTGTAAAATGCAGAAGCTGATTGAATTTTATTAGTCGCATTGCGGTTGAAAATCTATTGATTGGCATGTCGCTGGTGTTCGGTTGTTCTATTAACATTTCTCATTTACTTTTCTGCAATACTGAATAAATTCTCCAGGAAATTCTGGATTAGGAATGATTCAGATGGCTAGACGATATCGCGGAAACTTGGTGCCTTATATATTCAGGTAAGAGCTCTTCGATAATCGGTTGCTTATAATTTGAATGACTCGTAAGTCACCAAGTGACTTATTTCAGTAACAGACCAAATTCCCAGGGAAATAAAAAATATAAAATATTTTCTTGAATATATTTCTTTGTCAAATTTCTTTAGAAAAGAATTCCTTTCTCCCACTATCCGTCAACCTGAATTTCTTTCAATCACGTTCCACGCAAAAAGCACCGAATAGATTTTAAAGAAACTTTACAATCATATAATTTATCCTTGTAACGTACAGGCTATAATTTATTAAGATATTGTGTATGTTAGTCATAATATAACGTTAATTGTAAGTTGGATATAAACCTGTTATCTGCGAGCCACTTGGACGTGCGCTGCTGAAGTGTAAGAGTTACGGGAGTACGATGTAGGTTGGAAATGTTTTTCTTAAATAGTACTACGACAGAGTCCGCCCCATCTCATATCTACCCTACGTGTAGCCAAAGTGCGGTTATTGATGGATCTCCTGTGGGTTACAGCATAACACCTATGCGGACGAAGTCTGAGGTAAAAATCAGTTACATTTTTAATATAAATTACGGAAATATTTGATTTCACGATTATAACATCAAAAATTAAGAAGATTTTATTTTACTTAGGCGGCCTTTACTGCGGTAAAATTGCTTACCAATTATTTTTCTTTAAGAAATGTTATTTTCCGGGAAGTAGCCTGCAGCGAGGCGCTAAACAAGCTAATAAAAAAATTAAGAAGTTTGAAACATAATTGTCGAGAACAACCACGTTTCTTAATCCGAATAATACGTATTAAAGCCACAACACAGGATACGAATACAATAGAGAGGAGTTTCGCATTTAATGTTAAAAATAAATTTTCTTTAAGAGAGTAACATTCATGAATCCATGTCCACATTAGGTGGAGTGGCTGAGTGGCTGAGATGCTGCTGACGTCTGGCGAGCCGCCAGCAGCCGCAGCTAATCGATATGAGCACGTGTTGGCCGGCGCCCTCCGCTGATGGTGGCAACTTGATGGTAACAACGGATAAACTGCTTAGTTAACGACAACTTAGGATTAAGCTTCTCTCAAGTTCTCGACTTCTTATCATTTTTTCCAAATTTTGACATTTGTTTGCTTAAAAATGTTACGTAACAAAATTTCGTTTATTTTTACTAGCTGACGTCCGTATAGTGCCAGTTTTGAGCTGTGAACCGTGAAGATACAAAATTTGTATGTATGTATATGATCAATTCATTCAATGATCTTGATTTCCAATATTCATTCCATCAATTTAAATCCGGATTATGACCTACTTTATGAATCTATTTGTATTGGATACGAAAGCAAAATCTTGCCAACACAAACTCTTCATATTATTATAATCGACCAAGTGTGTATCGGGCCACGCGTAACACACAGTTCCCTAGTTGTAATCTGCACCAATTTTGTAGCCAGCAGGCGGGGGGGGGGGGGGGGGGGAAGGTGAATAAAAGAAAAACAAAGAGTTAAGCGATTAGAGTTCGAAAGTGTG